>BDIU01000488.1:0-39847 GCA_002118135.1 Trebouxia sp. TZW2008
TACTTAGTAACCTGTTTATGAATGTGCTGACTGAATTCTGCTGAGAACCTCACAGTTTAGCATATCGCCTGTCACGTGAATCATGTACGATAGTACGAGTAAGCACGCCGGACCTACGTGCAACTTGCACGACGTGCACACTGAATAAGTGTAGCTCTTTAAATGACTTCACACCGAACCAACAGAACAAGAAGAAGAAGACTCAAATGTGCAAAGAGGTTGTCGTACAGCTCTTACATGCCTGCATCATGACTCATCTGAGCACCACATGGGCATGCTCGATTTCCCGCCAAGGCATCGCCTCCGCCATGGTTGAGTGATGCGTTGGCCAGTGCCTTGCTCAGCGCCTGACGCTTGATTGACATAATATTCCATCTAAATATCACGAGGTTCTCTTCGTTCTGCTGCCAGGGCACAGGATAGTGCTGCTTTGCTACCAGTCAGATGGCCGACCATGCAGAAGATGGCTTGCAACGCGAAGCAACGCATCTCAGCACTAGTGACGACTGCCCTCTGCACCTGGTAAATGCGTGTATGCAATTATATTTGCGCATTGCGCAATGACCATATGCAGCGTTGCGACGTGCAGTACGGCTTGACATCTACTCAGTTGACTCATACTTGACCTGGCACAGGATAACACCAGAGTGGCTTTCATTCGGCGTCCGCAAGCTGAACAATTGAAAGAAAGTCTGGACGTTGGATCAAGTGTCCAGTTTTCAGGATCCGAATACAACACCGCAACAGGCGGTGACTATTGTTTGCTGTGGTTGCACAAGTTTGGACTGCGGGGTTTTGTCAAGCTCCCGGAGCCGCCAAGTCTTGACGCAAAGGCTTCAGACGAAAGTACAGAAGTTGATGCAGTCACTGTCAAGGTGAGGAGACTCCACCATGCACCACTTGTCCCGTCCACGCTGCAAGCTTCGTAGGCAACGCTCCTCGCACACTCTGCAGGTTTTCAGCTCTGTCGGCCCGCAATCGATCCCTACCTTTGCAAGCTTAGCGTACAATCCGCAAACGCAGTTGGGCGACGACTACGGAACAAAGATCACTGACCTAGACTCGGCACATAGGCAGGTCAAACATCCCTACACGCCTGAAACTATTTTAGAGGCTTTGCAGCAGCTATGGCTGACTGGTGGTGTTCAGAATCATGTCAGCAGGTAATTATGCAGCAGCTAGACAACTTTGATGCTCAACAGACAAAAGTTGCTGACCTCTCTTATGTGTTGCAGCCAGCAAGCTTCTGCCAAGATCAGGCCCATCATGATGAGGAAAAATGCTGGCAAGCGCAAGCGCAATGAGGCCATGCAGGTGATCTTCCTGGCTCCTAACATTTGAACACAACACACTTGGCCATCCTGCCTCACATCAGCTCACAATACGGTGCCATGTTATTGTCAGCTGTGCTACATGCAGCAGTGAACTTGTTCAAAGCACCCATACATGTCGGCTGCTTTGACCAATTTGTCTGGTGCTGCCAATCATGCCAGCATGCAGCAGCGTGACTTGACATCATTACTGGTGTGCAGCTCAATGAAGCCCTCTTGCTTAGCGAGCTCAAAAATGTCGGTTTCAGTCCTGGACAAGCAAAGCGGGTCCTGACCCATGACGGCAAAGGCTGGAACATGAAGCAACCTGGTCCAGAGTCAGGGCCAGATTTGATTCTCACAGTTTTCAGACCCGGCCAATCAGAGCCAGTCATCAATGACAAGTTTGAAAAGGCCCACAAACAGCTGGCTGCGCTGTGGAAACAAGAGTTTCTGATGAATGAGCCAAAAACTCCAGCAAAGGTTGCTCGCTACACCCGGCAGCAAGAGAGGGCTGAAGCTGATGCAGCAAAAAAAAATCAGCAGCAGGGATTGAATACAGTCCAGCAAAAGCAGATACAAGACATGCTTGCTGAAGCTTTGCAACCTGTCAAAGCAACTCAACAGCAACAGCGATCCGATGTGCGAAAGCTCGAGCAAAAGCAAGACGCTCTGACAGAGATAACTAGGCAACAGCAGGAGATGAATAGGCGACAGCAAATGTGGTGGGAACGAGCATTGCCTGCATTTGAAAGGATGTCAGCTCAGCCGCCATGCATTGATTGGCAAAGTGCCCCTGGGGCTGGTCCTAGTCAAGGCCCTGCCCCTCTGAACACTCAACATGATAGTTGCAATGGCTCACAGGCCTCCTGACTGTTGTGCATCACAGCTGGGATCTACTTGCAACACAATGCTGGGTGGCAGAAGGCTCAAAAGCTTGGGTGTAGTGTAGAAAGTGCACTGTATGAAAATTGAAAGACAAATGCAGCTGTTGTGTTTGACAATCCCTGGCCTATCGGCGAGTCCATGGCATGGCATGTCTTGATTTTGTTGCAGGCTTCAGTGGCCACCATGGTTGCTGACTGTGTGCATTTTCTTTTCAATTGTCAGCAGTGCTCATGAACCTGGTTGGTTGATGGGTTTTGACGATTTTTCACGATGGCAACACCTTGTGAGCTATGCACAATAGGATCATGTGTATGTCGCCAAGTTTTGTAAAGGCATTCAGCATGGATTGTGATTTTCGTAGGGTTTTGTCTGCAATTGAGCCGACGAAAAGAAACTTGTTGCGATCAGCCTTCTTTCTTGACAGATGTCGTATTTCCAAGTTTTGCTGTTCATATGCGTGCATATGGCGTGCAACATAAGGCTTAGCTCCGTTTGTCTTGAGCTGATCATGATGCAAGCTGACGTTGTGATCATATGCCTTGCACACACAGCTCTTGATATTTGCACAACTCAATGTGCAGCTGCATCTGAGGCAGCGCTGAACACTACTTATATACAACGAATGACAGCACTCGGACCTGACACTAGCTAGAGGCATGGGTAACATAAAGGTCATATGGTAAAAACAGGGGTAAGAGGCCTGTCTTTGGCTGTAGGCATCTGCCAAGCACGCCAGTCAGCGCCATTGACTTGTCCTGTTGGGGTTCTCTTGTCACCCTTTGCAACTCCTTCAATCTGCCTAGGCAAGCCTGATGCCAATGTATGGCTCTCTTCCACCTCATGAAAAGCAGATTGCATTGCCCAAGGAGGTGCTGGAGTGCTCCTGCAAAAGACAGCACCGCAGGGCTGAACATCTCAAAAAGTTTGTTCATTGCCAAGAGGCTCTTGACAAGGAACAGCAGACAGCAGTCACTGTGTGCATGCTTTTTCTTTGCGTCAGCCATGCAAACCTGTGACTTTATGTGGTGTGCAGCGTCTTGCTTGTCTGGACAGTGCTGCTGTGCAGCATCATGCAGCGTACGTGTCCATCTACTGTTGTAAGCAGCTGCAGTTCTTGCATTGTCCTCTTGATTGTACAGCAGTCAGGCGCTGATGCCCAAGCAATTTAGATTGAACACATCATGTGAAGCAACAATCACCTGGCAACCAAAGAGGGTGGCATTGACATAGTGCTAGATGAAGCGTTGAGTGATGTGTTGATGTTGGGCCATAAAGCAGGAATTGGGCTGTTGGTCATGGTGCGCCCTGTGGATGCAAGCTCTGGCAAGGAAACACTGCTTGCGTCAGCTGCAGAGCTCAGTGAGGAAGAGTGACGGGGGCTCTGATCCCGGCTTGGCTTGGCTTGGTATGGCGGCCCTGCATACAAGGTCCAGCTAGGCACAACATGCTTGCAGCGTGTGCAGATTGTCTGGTGCACTAGCATGTGCCCTACATGCTGAGTGAGCAATGCATGATCGACTTCAGCTTTGAATTAAGCAAAGCACCATCACTCTCTGCAGCAGCTGCTAAGAGCTAGCAGCTCAGCTCACAATCAATGGTACTGCGCTGAGCTGTTGATGACCCTGCCTGAAAGTGTCATTTGCCTTGACGCTGCAAGCATGAAGCCAGCACTGCAGCTGCAACAGAGTGCGCTGCGCCAAAATATTGATGCTCTTGCCTGGAAGTGTGGCTTGCTCTGGAGCAGCATGCATGGAGACGTTTGCTGCCTCTGAGGCCAACAGGTACTGTACTAGGCTAATGATACACTTGCCGGGAGCTGTGCACCAAGCTTTGAATTGATGCACTTGCCTGGAAGTGTGGTTGGCTGCGGAGCAGCACGCATGGACTCATTCACTGCCTCTGAGGCCAGCGCTTGAGGCAGCAGGGGTGGCTTAGGAGATGCCTCTGAGGCCAGCAAGCGGGGCAGTAAAGGTGGCTTAGAGGCTGAGGTGCTCATCTGCATGGTCCGCTGTGGCCCCAGCTCTGTATTGCAGCTCAGGCACCTGCTGTCAAGCAGCAGCCCTTGAGTACTTCAGGTAGTCAATCTGGATTGTATGTCAGCTGAAATGCAGTCAACATGCAGGCCATCTGCCGCATGCCAGCAGTTGCCCTACTCTTGCACAGACAGTAGGATGTACAGTCGCTTTGGCACAGTGCAGCCTCGGCTCCATCAAATGCAACAAAAGTCGTAATCTACCTACTTAGGCAGGGCCTGTCAGAGACTATGGGTAAGTCAAAGGTGCACCAGCAGCTGACATGCAGCACTGTACACCTTCACAAAAGCCACACACCAGACATTTGCAGTGCAAAAGGCAAGCATGCAATTTTTCAACGGCTCATTCAGCACATATTCTCAAATAATGCGTTGAACAGCAGGCAAAGCACAATTTTTGCGCCTCAGACCTGGAGCCAGATGCGCCAGCCGCTCTCTTGTCTGGTTGACTGCCATGAAGGCTTTGCTGGACAGCAGCTTCTGCAGCGGCTGCTGCCTTGTCCATGATGCGGTGCATGTCCTCAGGACCCAGCTTGCGCTTCATCTACAGATGATACTGAAGTCTTGGCAATCGTGCTGAGCATATGTGATGACAATATAAGTAGCAGCAGCAGGGGTAACCGGAAAACTTACGACAATACAACACAAAGCATGATAAGAATGATGATCATGCTGCACTGAGAATGTTGTGGACAAGGTTTCATGGCTAAGACAGCAGCAGCAAATTATTGCTGGCCCAACTGTCAGGTGTATGTGAAGACACACTCACCATATATGCAGACAGCAAATGGTGCACACCTTGTGAGCTAGGTCATTGATGGCATCTGCATGCTTGTGTAGGTCCTGATTGGCTGTGCTGACGCCTGTCTCATTCCTTTTGGCCTGCAGATATGGCATGCATCATTGAATGCACTGCTGTTTGGCCCAACAGGCTGCAATGCAGGTTGTGTACCAGTGCTGCTCATACACAGCTGCTGTGCAGATCATATGCTGACTGCAAGCATGCTCTGTCTTTGCTCTGTCCTTGCTCTCACGGCAGAAAGAAATGCATCAAGATCGGCTGTACAGAATTTGCTGAGAAAGGCACTGTACACAAAGATACATACAGTTGGGCATACTAAGATGAACACAAGTGGTGTCTGACAAGGTTGACACGTTTACTGATAGACTTGCTTGCATCAAACAGCACTCAAAAGACATGAATAGACATAAGTGCGGTGAAGAGTGCTTGAGAAAATGCCAAACCATAGTCTGCAAAGCGCCAATGTCTTGCTGGACAGTGCCTAGCTGGGCCTGAAAGCCGTCTGCCACTGCCTTAATCTCATCCATTGCTCTGCAGACTGTGTTTGAACAGCTTCTCTCAACCCTGAAACAATACCAAAATTCATTGGACTACCAAATTTAAAGCACAGGCAGCCAGCTGCGCGCAAGCATACCCACTCAACACACTGAGTAAAGCTGCAGCTTCCAGAGCACTGTGTGTCAGCGCCTTTCATCAAGACAATTGTTGTGTGATCAGCAGTTTGATGTACTGGCATTCTGTACATCAACTTCAAGCACTGTACAAGTGGACAGACTAGACATTCGACTAGACATCAAAATGTCCTCAAAACCAGTCAATAAGCTATGTCATCTCACTGTCTCTAAGCAAGTAAACTCGCCACTGCGTCCCATGCTGCACATGAGCATGACATTGCCATATATGCTCAATTGCCACACATCCTGATCATGCAGCCACATTCTGAACTTGTGCATGGGCATGGCATTACCACGCATCAGGGCCCTCATGCAGTACACAATGGCCACATCGCCAGTTTCTGGTGTGCTGTGATGAGCAGCAGAAGCTTGACATACCCAGCAAGCTGCTTGACAGTGCTGTCAAGCCTGTCTTTGAGGTCATGGATGGCCTCAAAGCTGGCACGCAGCTGATCCTGCACCACGCTCATGTCGGCAGATGACAGCCCTGCTGCCTTGTCTGATGCCTTGCCAGCAGGAGCCTTCACAAGCTGCATGCACGCTATTCATCAGCAGTGTGCTTTTGAGGCGATTTGCAAGATACAACATGAATCTGGAAGACTGCCGCCTTCTTTGACACCTTGCCAGCAGCAGCGTTCACAAGCTACATGCAAAAGTCAATTTGCACACATAATTGCCGTGATATTTTGTGGATGTACTGTACTGACTAAAAGTCTGGCTATGGAGGTATTGCATGCCCCATCTGTGTTCACAAAGGAACGGCAGCATTCAACCAAAAAGGTTATGCGAAAGCATGCATGAGATTGACACATCTGAAACCACAGGCTCTTGCGCCATTCTCAGTGCAGTAAGCATCCACAAATACGTAAGCAAGAACAGGGAGTCACCTGACTTGCTGCTGGTGCAGCCTTGATAGCAGCAGTATCAGATCTTGCAGCCTCTGAATCCTTGATCTGCTTCCACATGCCGCGCATCTCACTTTCCAGCATGTGAAAGCGGGTGTCAATCTTGTCAGTGATGGCGACGGCATCCCCGACCTGAGCACGTGTGGCCTGCAGCTCCTTCTTTAGCATGCCCATGTCATCTCGCAGCATCTCAACATGCCTGTGCAGCCGTAACAATCAGTCAGTAGAATCAAACTTTTGCTTCAACAGGCTGCTGTTGACTTTGTGTCAGTCATAGCTTGTGCAGCTTGCAGCTCCTTGTTCTGCATGTCCATGTCATCTCGCACCATCTCAAGATGCCTGTGCAAGCATGGCAACCAGTCAGTGAAGTGAAAGCTTTGCTGAACAGATTGCTTCTGACTTTGTTTGTGAGGCCTGCAGCCCTTTCTTTAGCATGCCCATGTCATCTCGCAGCATCTCAACATGCCTGTGCAGCCACAGAAACTAGTCAGTCAATTTGAGTTCATTCATGAAAGTTGCCATCATCACTGTGCAAAAATTCTTGTCACGCAGATGGTTTTGGCCCATGGAAAAGGTGTCGGCAGCAGACACATAAAGCCAGAGGATGGCAGCGCTGATGAAGACAGTACAAAGGACAGCCAGAAAGGTGCTGGCCCCATGCAGAAAGCAGATGCCTGTGAGCTGACGAGGTGGCTCACAATCTCATTTCCAGCTCTTTGTCCTCAAGTGCTTCAACCTGCATCTTCAATGCAGGCAGCAACCCCGGAACTGGAGACGCTGTGTTCCTTAGTGGGGCGCTAGCTGGCATGGCTTTGAGCTGAGTGCTGTTACTCTTTGAGTGCTGAACTGCTGCCATTGGCAGCTCAGCATGCTCAGCAGGGACCATTTCTGCTGGTGCTGGGTCAGGCGCCACTGAGCAAGTGCTGTCCAGGCTGTCAGTGTGACATAGCACTGCTGCAGGGGGGCTGGCAAGGGCTGATGTGGAGGCAGGTTGTTCTGCTGGCACTGTGCCTCGAGTGACCTGAGTTCACAGAAAAGCAGGGTTGCTTCACACAGCCATCATTCATTGACATTGAGGCCACAAGGGTTGATGGAGTGCAACTGTGCATTGAAGCAGGATTGAGCAGGTGCTGTCAGTGTAGAAGATGCACTGAGATGGTTGCTTTTGTCATTACAGTCAGAGGTGACGCATGGTCAGCTGCATGAGAAGTATGCATCTCCAGGCCACAACAGCTTCCATGCCACAACAGCAGATGAAGTAATGGAATTGACATAGTGAAGAGTGGCAGGCATCACCTGAGGCACATCTACCCCCAGCATGCCAGCCATCTCACTAAGTGCAAGCTGATGCCCCAATATGTTGTCTACACCATGCAGCTTTTGGCTCAGAAGGTCAATGCGGGATTTGCACTCCTGTAGCACCACTGCACACAGTCAGCTTTCATCATGCTGACTGCAAAGCTATGGTGCGACATTTTGATGCTGCTCACAAAACAAGCAAGCAGCATACAACTTTGCACCACATGGCATACTGCATACTTCAGTGCTACAGCATTGTCAATGTTGTTAGCCCCTCATGGCTTGTGCACGTGTGTGTTGTGACAAGGCTCACAGATGTACAGCAACATATCTTGAAATAGCAAAGGAATGAACGCTACAGCGTTCACCTTGTCAAGGCGACTGGAAATGTTGGCTGTGCAGGTTGAGGACTCCTTTGCTATGACCTCAACACCATCAAGACGCTTGATCAACAGCTGCTGCTCCTGTTGCAGCTTTTTGAGCTCTTTATCATCCTGACTAGTGTCTCGCTCCAGGCTTGCAAGGCAAAACTTGCGCAGGTCTTGCAGGTCAGACCGAGCTTTGCGGTCCTGCTCAGCCAGAGCAGCCTTCAACGTTGTGTTTTCTGCTTCAAGCTTCCCCAGCTGCAATGCACACTCCAACTCCACCATCAGCGTGTGCAGCAGGGTATACAAGATAGAATTCTGGAAAGCTCATGCAACACCATCAGTGGTGACAAGCTTGCTTTACCTGCTCCTGAGTGCCAATCAAAGCTACTCCCTGCTCTCTGCCGCGACTGAACAGCGTCTCCAGCATCATCTGCAGCAAGTTATGGAAGGTTGTCAATGCTTGCAGGACTGCAGTGTGACTATAACACCTCGAAGCCAGCAGAGCGGAATGACAAGCTTTTGCACGCACCTGCAACGGGGTCTGTATTAAGAGGGGCTGCGACAAAGCATTCAGAAACTCGCGATTGCCGGCCTCACTGGAGGGCACAGCAGGACCTTGGGCCGAACCCGCAAATAAGCTCATGACAACGTCTCGTGGGGCCTTGCACCTTATGTGCGTCCTGCTGCGACCAGCAGCATGTACCGCATGGCTTCACGCTGTTTCATGTTGATTTGTGGCTTTGATACAAAAGCAGAACAGTCGAGGAGCCAGAGTTGCTAGTTTGAACATGCAAGGGGCTCTTCCTACAGGGCGACGTTGAAGGGCGATTGACTACTTTGTGTTTCGGAGCGCCCTAGAGCCCGTGCCGATCGCATGCTGCAGTTGCCAGGGCAGCATTGGTTTTGTAAGTGCAACGCATTACTGATAGTATTCGGCATGGCCTCGATGCTCAGTGCAAGACAGTGCACCGGGGCCAGCACAACTGGCAGGACCGCGCACGATCTTAGCGACTTTGCCTATCGCAGTCACGATCACTTTCTTCACTTGCCCACTCGACCACCCTCGGGACGTCCTCATTCACCCAGGCAACAGCATGCTGCTTACCGCAGCGTTGTGAAACAGTCCCATAGTCACAACAGGTCCCTATATTGCGAACAGCACGGTCAACCACGGTGTCGGCAGCGACAGGCTTTCAGCGTTTCCGCGTGCAGCAGCAGCGAATCAGTCAGCAATGCCAGCAGCACCAGCAGCAGCAGCAGGCCGCCTAGCATACCTCAGATCCTAGGAAGAGCCACGCTTCTTGCAGCAGTGTTTGGCGCTTGGTGTTTAGTCAGTGCCAGCACTAGCAGCTCAGCTTTTGCTTCTGTCACAAGCGCTCTCACTGATGCAGGCGCCTCAGATGCAGGTGGGCAACCAGACCTCACAATGTATGACACAGCTGCTTGAATCCTGCTCTTACTCACATTGTGACCCTGCTGTGCAGCTGCTCATGGCGCAGTCAAATGCGGCTATGCTGGTCTGGCAGCTGGCTGTCTACATTCCTTAGCAGGCGTTGACCATTTGGCGGTATGTACACCTTCATGCTCTCAACAGTTGTTCTTGGGTCCTTGACTCAGGCCATGCTGTAGTTGCTGCATTTCTTCCTGTCATGCACTTGCATCATGCTTGCAAATGCTTTAGGAGTTTGTCAAAGCTTGATGCAGGCTTTGACCCCATTTACAATAGGGCGCAGCCATGTAGCCGCCTCGTTGCTTGGTGCTCTATGGGGCTTTGGCCACAGCACTGGTCAGCTCATCATGGGCCTTGTCATGATCATTCTAAAGGTCAGCAGCGCTCTGTACATTGTATCTGTGTCTGTGTCCTTATAACTTATCCACAATGCCTGCATGGCATGTTGCCAGCGGCATGTGTACTACAAAGAAATTGCATGCTGCATCCACAAGGGTATTCCAGGGCTGCATGTCACCTGCAGCCCATTCCGCTGTGCTTAGGACAGCTGTATCAATGCCTGTCAAGCTGGTTGAAAACTTGCCGACTCTGAGCTGTTGACAGAGTTGGTTTCCTGCTGACTTCCTGATGCATTGCCTACGACATGCAATGCTCAAGTATCCTAGCCAATGCAATGCTTCCAATAGGCCACATCTAAAGTCTCAGACAAGTCTCATCCTGTTGTGCAGGACCGGTTTCAGCATGTTGTACCCATTTTGAACAAGCTGGGCAATACAACAGTGGGGCTCACCCTCATGCTGATTGGTATTCTTGGCATTGTTGAGTCACGGCAGCACCAACAGGAAACTACTGAGCAACTGCAGCCTGTAACAGCAGAAGGCGCTGTCATCCAAGGTGATTCTGATAAAACCCACTTCTGCCTGAATGCAATGCCAGATCACAGCCTGATGTGGGTCTGTGCCTGCTTGATGACTTGGCATTGCAGATCCATCTGAAATCCCTTCAGCTGGCCCTAGGCAAGCCATAAGCATGAATGTGCCAATGGATGCTTAAACCCTCCATGCTATATGTCACAGGGCGCCATCAACCTCCTTTGGCCAAATTTGGGCAATCATCTGCAGTGTGTGCCATGACATGCATCAAAGGTTGGCAGATGACCGTGTACAAGGACCTCACCTCCCTTCATGCTCAGTACAAACGATTTAGGATAGCACAGCACCAAACTGGTTGGAGACAGTTGATTGCTCCAGTACGTAACTAGCTGGGCCTGCTGAGCCTGTCTAGCACACTTTTAAAAGCAATGCATGAATCAAAGGTGTTTGCTGGTAATGCAGACATCACCAAGAAACAGCCAAGCAAGAGTGGGCTGCGGTACAGCATGGGCATCTTTGCCACTGGCATAGTATACGGCTGTAATCCAGACGCTTTGTTCTGTGTCATCCCTGCCCTCACCCTTCCAACAAAGCTGGCGGCCGCAACCTACACTGCCATGTTTGTCATTGGCACTGTCGGGGCCATGGGAGGCTACACAGCCTTTATAGGTGAGCCTCACTACGATGCAAGGAAGCAATCCATCATACCACTGGCTTCTTGTTGCTGTACCTGTGCCTTTTTTGATTTGCTGAAACAAAAAATTCAATGTTCCGGGGTTACAGTCGGCGTCTGCGCTTGTTCAAGCAACCAGGATTTCTGCAGATGATGCAGTTGCACATGCACACATGGTATGCGAGGTCACCAAAGTCTTGCTTTGACATCACTTTTGAAGACAAAAGCAAGAGATCAGGACATCCATTTGCGTTACTGTATTACATGTATTGGGGCAAGCCAGGCAAAGTACATATGCTAAATGTCAAAACTCTGCAACGATGTGCCGACACCAAAGTTTTGACATCTTGGCTGCTCTGTAGCTGCATGCAGCTGTCTTATGATTGTTGCTGCCGCAGGTGCTGTGTCCAGCAGTGCATCTGATGTTGTCAACTCGAGACTGTCAACCATTGCCAGCGGAGTTGCGCTTGTGGTTGGGCTTGGAGTCTTGCTCTCTGGCTTTGGGGTGGCTCTGCCAGTCAGCTTCAGCCTAGCATGAGCAAGGCTAAGCACCTCCCAAAGATTTTGTGTTTGTTGGGGGCTCACCATGTTCATTTCTGACCCACGAAGTCAGCTTGCGCTCACTCAGCTTTGACTGAGCGCGAGAAAGGGCTGTCTTGTCAAGCATTCAACATTTCATGCTGACCCTACAAGTCATGATGCGTTCATACTGCTCAAAAAGCGAGATCTTATTCACACATGGCAGCAATAAGGGCACCTGACATGCTGCTTAACCGCAAAGTGGTTTTTTGAAGGTACCGTAGCATCTTAGCTGTCACAGTGACGGACTTCCAACCAGTGTTCGAAGTCCAGTTTATGCTGCCTTTGTACTGTATTAAGTACTTCTGAAGCTGACAGGTGCTAGTGTGTCCAGACTACAATTGCAAGTGCCAGCACCAACAATCATGCCCAGTGAGCTAGCCTTATGCCCATCCACTTCTTGCCTGAAATACCACTGACTACGCCCTTGTAAACGTAGGCCCTGCAGCACCTTCTCAAATGCCAAGGTGCAATTGTTGTGCATGTCAAGCAAAGGAGCCTGTGCGGCATATGCAACAGCTGAAGCGTGAGTTGTATAGCAGATGCTCTCATGCCCACCATTGTAGTTTTGAAACAGACCTGATGGTTTCGGAGCCGCTGCAGCAATTGCTTCCTGGCTATCGGTCTTCTGCTCCGATCTCAATTTTGGAGTGATTGCGCTTTCGCCTGTCCGACACGATGTGTCCTTTTCAAAAGACTTGGCAAAGAACGCGGTACTACAATGAGCCCCATCAACGCACGGCCGCTTCAGCTATGGGAGCAGATCGGTTTCAGCATCAACATATCGACATATGTCGACCTGCAGGGTCGTGGCGTCAGCGCCGAAGCAGTCATGCGCGCCTTGCAGGCCTTACAGCAAGAGCATCCGGTCCTGCGCATGGGTGTCGAGTACCAAGACAACGTCGCCAAGTTTGTGGAGGCCCCAAAACCGACCGTCGCGCTTACAACAGCACCCACATTGTATCCGAATTGGCAGAGCAAACTGCAGGAAATTGCCAGTGAGTTCAGGGACTGGAGCGAGACCATTCTCTATGCAGAACTAGCCAGCAACGGTGAACAGCACCAGCTGTTCCTCACAGTCAACCACGCAGGTGATGTCTCTTGGAGCCTGCCCAAATCACCTGAGCACAGGCATTGTGACTAACACACATGCAGATCCTACCAGATGCCCGTGCTGCTACCGATCTTGACTGACCTGCAGGCATTGCATATATGCACATTGCACATATGCACACATGCAAACAAAATCACCTGAATACCTATAGAGCTGATGATGTCAGCAGTTAGCAGTCACACAGCTCAGATGCAACAGACATAGCTTCAGCTACAGACCACAGCATGGCCAGACTTGACAGTGTCACAACTTCTGGCATTTGTGTAAGCCTGGCGTCAGTCCTATGTTGCAGACATTACCACAGCAGGGGGAATCTTTGAGTTGAAGCTGATGGTGTTGACTCACCTGCAGGCATTGATGGCATTGGGCTGTTGCATCTGTGCAACAGCTTGCTTGCCAACCTGAGCAAAGCGTGTCAGGGACAGGCAATCACTGCAAAGCCCGAGCGCAAGTTCAGGGACATCTTCACCAACATGGAGTCATGGCAACCAATGGGCATCAACAAAACAGCCAGGCCTGACATCCCAGCGCAATACATGCCGGCATTGTCTCCTGACAGGATGCTTGAGGTGGTTGAGAAGCCGCACTTGGCTGCAATCTGGTCTGAGCTGGATGCCAACTGGACTCAAGCTCTGCTGTCCAGGTATTGGAGCTGTTTTTTGTCTACAGTTGGCAATCCAAACCGCCCCAGTGTGTTTCACTTCTTTCCTGGGGTCAAGAAGATGCACACAAGCTAAGCTGACATGGCGATAGATACAGCTGTTGAAGGAAACCAGCACCAGGGGTTTGAACAATTACTTCTTGAAGGCACTGCTGTATGCTCAAAAAGCTTGCTAAAGCAGACCGATGTTGCAGTGAGTAAGCACTGAGCTAAGCAGAGTGCATACACGTGACATGAGCACGTCATGTGGCAAGCATGCATGAAGCTATCAAAAGGTCGCCTTGCCAGGGAGATCCGACTGCCTTGAGCTAATGTCACCATGCATCAGGCAATGCCTCTGGGACAGTCTTCGGACCTCTAGCAATGAGTTTGGTGCCTTGTAGCCATGTGGTTTTTGACTTATAGCAATTGTACCAACCCCATCAAGGCTTCTTTGAGGCACAAAGCAACTGGTACAGGCGTCACATCATGAAAGAGGCATATTTTCCAAACAGTCTCTGTAACTCATAGCCATGCGTACCAGTCACAACAATGCTGCTGTCAGGTGCAAGCAGAATGGCGCGACAGTGCAAGCTGCCATTTCTGTCGCCAGCATGTTAGCCATGGCCAAGGCTCAAGCTCAAAAGCATCCCCTGCCACAGACCATCCTCATGCAGGCTCCCATCAACATGCGCAGTCAGGTCAGCTCGATGCATAGAACTATGTTGTCGAGTGATATAGCAATCACCCAACTCCTAAGATCGTTGATAATCTACTATTATGACATCTGCTGTCATTGTTCCCTATCATCAAAAACTGAATTGGTCGTGAGTATACTGATGCTTTCCCCGATCTTACGTGTAGGTGGGTGTTTCACCACCTCTGGAAGCAGAGGAGTGCGTGTGTGCAATGTCTTACCTGTGGTGGTGTCAGCAGCTGTCCAATGAAGACAAGTTGTGGGCAGTTGTGGCCAAAAGCAGCGCGGCCTTGAAGCAGGAGAAGAGCAAGAAGAGTGGGTTGGCCTTCTGGAACAGGGTCCATAAGGACTTCTACTCTCCACCCTACACTGTGAGTTGCTGATACATCTGTCATATGCATGATCCTTACATTCACCTCAGACTGTGTTGTGTGAAATCATTTGTGTGTTGTCACTGACCTTGTGGTTATCACTTACCTCATGCTATCAGATGACACTGCTGTCATTGACCTCACGCCATCATAGACTTTCTGCTGCCATGTGCATCAGATGCATGCAGCATCTTGGGGTTTGGGTTGTCTTTGGTTTTCTGCTGTCACTGATGTTGTACTGCCCCTGATCGTCTGTTGTGTGAAGCTACTTTTATTGACTGAATTTTGTCATTGACGTCGTGCTGTGATAGTGTTCAGGTGAATGTATCATCTTGGCGGTGTGTCACTGATCTCTTGCCGCTGTGCAAACCTGCAGTTAGTGGCTGTGAGCTGTCATACACCTTGTGCTTCTATGTGAAGCTGCTGTCACTGATATTGTGTCGTGCCATGGGTAGGTTAATGCAGCTTCTTCGGGGATCAGCCCTGTTCAGCCCTGCTATGGACCCCTCACAGCCAACAAGCAGCATGTTGTGATTCGTGTGCTGTCACTGATCCTGCGCTATCACCAATTTTGTGCTTGTATGTCAAACTGCTGTCACTGATCCCGTGCTGTCACTGTCTGATGTTGTCAACAATCCTGTGCTGTTGTTGACCTTCTGCTGTTGTGTGCTACAGGTGAATGCACCTTCGTGGGGCGTCAGCCCTGTTCAGCCCACCTGTGTTCCTTTGACAGTCGTCAACAAGCAGCATGTGATGTTGGTCACCTTTGGCTTAGTTAAGCCTAACGTTGACAGTATGTTATCATTGACATTCCGCTGTGATATGGCGCAGGTGAATGCATCTTCTTGGGGGGTCAGCCCTGTTCAGCCCTCCTATGGATCCCTGAAAGTCAACAAGCAGCATGTGATGGTGGCCACCTATGGCTTAGTCAAGCCTGATGATGCCACTGTCATGACGCATGCCCATACCTTCAATGGCAGGCAAGATGCCAAGCTTCATGTATAATGTCATGAGTTCATCAGTCTGGCTGTCTCCTTGATGTGGTTCTCAACAAGCACAATATAGTCACATCATGGGAACTAAAACCAGGAAAAGCATCTAGCTTGGTATGCTGATTTGGTTGAGCACTCATACATTAAGTCTTGTAGTCAAGTTTGCCTTGCTTCTTACAAAAAGCTACTGTTCCTCAGCTTCACTTCAGGATATTAAAGCTGTTTCATTCAAACTGTGCTAATCCTTATTGCCTTACGGCTGCATCTTTAATTTCAAAAGCAGGATCTGTTGGTCATGTGCACTGTCAGTAGACGGGCAATGTCAAAGCACAGCCTGAATCTTGTTTGCTTTCATCAATCAAGTGGCCGGCTGGCTGGCTGGCTTGCTTGCTTGCCTGCTTGCATGCCTGCTCACTTGCTCAGTCAACGATGGTCAAATCGTGGCAACGACCGTAATTGCTGTCCTGCAAAATATTCTATGTCTGGCATATTGAGGAGCAGACTTTGCAGCATTGACAATGGCAGAACTGACAATGGCTATGGCACACCCTGACAATGGAAGTAGCGACATGCAGGTTACACACCAGCTTCACCATCTCAAGGCCTGGTGTGAGTCAAGACAGGATATGGCCCACCACATCGCATAAGTCACAATGTCACAGCTCACAATGTCACAACTGTCATGCAGATTACACACCAGTTTCACCTTCTCACGGCCTGGTGTGAGTCAAGACCTGGGGCAAGACATGGCCCGCTGGCAGCAGCAAGTGCTCAAGAAGCTGGCAGCCCCTGACAGTGATGATGCACTGGTGTCTCACCTTCTCTCTGCTGGAGACTTCTAATTCTTGAAAGGTCGAAGCAATTTGCAACAGTGACCAATGCAGCAATGCAGAAACATGCAAGATGTAGGCCGTGTTGGACACGGGCTTAGCTTTGGTGTGACTTTGTCACCACTGGTTTTTTAAGATCAGAGCAGGCGTCGCACTAGGTGGTCAGTCTGAGATGGTGTACAGCTGTGCAGCCATGCAGCAGCAGACAGGCAGTCAAGCAGCAGCAGTCAAGCAGCAGCAGTCAAGCAGCAGCAGTCAAACAATCAAGCAGCAGTCAAACAACCAAGCAGCAGTCAAGCAATCAAGCAGCAGCTGACCACTGGAACTCACACTGCAGGCTGATATCATGACAGTCTGGAACGCCTTTAGTGCATGAACATGAATCCCCTATTTGCGCTGCAGCAGCTGCATTGCTCATGTAGGCCAGAAATGGCATACCTGTCATGTTGCTTGGAGCACCATCTGATTGAGCCTATTACTCGCATGCTTTGCTACCTGCACCTCTTGCAGCGTGCTTGCTATGTTTCACAAGCAATTTAATGATCATGAAAACAGGGCATGCTGTATGGCATTCAATGCAAAATCATCCGTGCAGCATTTGCACAAGTGCAGCATCCAATTTTGATTGCAGATGACAATCAGCAATGCAATATTCGAAGCTGCAAGAATGAGATTTCGGGCGCATAGTTACGCAAGCTACACAGACTGCTGCAGCTCTGAGTCATCTGCTGTGTGATGAGTCATTTCACCCCTCCTCGCCAATTAATGATGCTATTGCTGCTGCTGAATTACGCAGCTTCAGCTTTGCTTTGAAGGGCACAGCAAAGCTTTGACCAGACAGCATCGCACTCCGTTTGCACCTCCAGGGCCAGCACAGCAAGCTGCAACGAGCTTGGTACACCTTCTGCGACGGCCAGGCGCCATGATGACGGCCCGCTACGGGCTAACGGCGTTGCTGCTGCTCGCCTGCGGTCTGCATGTCTGCAGGTCTGCACAAGAGGAGGCTGTTGCTCCTCTGCCGGACTTGTTTGACTACCTGACGGCTCTCGCACACAACCAGACCTTCTACTATGAGCCAGTAGACCCTGGCTACTACTTGAGAATCAACAACAACTCTATCATCGAGTTCAACGGAACCTTTTACGAGGACCTGAATGGCACTTTCTATCAGCTTCAAAGAGAAGCAAACGGCACCTTCATCTTGCCGGCGAACGGCACAGCCATCACAGAGTCCGCCAACGCTGACGGTAAGATGCCTCTTGTTTGAGCAAGTGTCGATGCCAAACCCTGACTATCTCCCCTGATCAACCTGAAGCAAAGGCTGGACTGACGAAGCACGGATTCATCTGCATCTCAGCATCATACCTGCTCCAGCTCCACCTGCAGTGCTACATGCTGTTGATCTGTGGTATGCTGTGCTATGCATAAGTCTCATATGGCCCAAGCTGCTCAAAACCACCAATTCCTCAACGTCTCAAGCCAGAGCCTTGTCAATGCAAAAATCCTGATACACTGGCATCAGTTGTCTGTCAAGGGCCTAGACGTTACGCATATTGCGGAGCAGCAGCAATTACTGGACAACACTACGCAACACAACTTCATTGGCCGCACTTGGACGATGCAAATGCTGTGATGCAGCAGCAAATCTTTCACACTATTACAGCACACGTCTTCACAGTAGTACAAACAACTCCGAACAATATCAAACGCAGTGCATTTCTACAAGCCTGCCTATCTTTGCTTTAATTTAACCCTAACAGGTGCATACTTTTCTCTTCTCCTCAGGTCTGGACTATGGCTCAGCCTTGGGATTGTCATGGCTGTTCTACGAGGCACAGCGGTCGGGACCCTTGCCATCCACCAACAGGATACCATACAGGGGAGACTCTGCTCTGAAGGACGCTGCTCCTGATGGCACACCCATGACAGGAGGCTGGTATGACGCTGGAGGTGCGCATCTGCTTACCCTTTTCTGGTAACATTTTGTGCTGCATCTATCATGCTAAAGGCAATAAGACCTAGGCCAATGACAGGAGGCTTGATGACGCTGCAGGTGCGCATCTGCTCTTGCATTTTTGTTTGCAATTAGAGTTGCGTCTATCATTTGAAGGCGACCAGACCTAGTTCTAGTAACAGGAGGCTGGTATGATGCTGGATGTTTGCATCTGCTTACCCCTCGGCTGCAGCTATCACTCTGTGTCCTGTCACAACAAGACTTATGCCTACAAATGTACAAATATTGACCAAGGCCATGCACATTGTGTGCAGACCCGATCGCAATGATGTTGTAACTTGTTGGCAGCATGTCTGGGTGGCAGCAGCTGCATTGATGTGATCCATTTTGAGTTCTGCTGACAAGGTGAAGCAATGGCGAACTGCTTTCCATGCCCTCATCTGCTGAAGCTTTTTGCTGTTTGCCACAAACTGCCATGTTGTGATTGAGCTTTCCAACATTGGTGGTGTCAAAGTAACACCTTTGTGACTTCAAATCGCTGCATACTCAGCAAACCTTTCAAGAAGAAGTATGCATCACCAGTGTCAGAAAGCTCAATTGCAACGTTACACAAACGTATTGAGACAAAAACGGCTGACGCAGCCTGTGCCTGCAGACTTCCTGAAGCTGAACTTCCCGGCGGCCTTCTCAGCTTCTCTGCTGGCGTGGGGACTGCTGGAGTTCAGCGATGTAAGCAGCTCTTCTTCTTCTTCTTCATCCTATTATTCTTCTTTTCTGCTTGCTCCTGGATGTTGATCAAGCGCATAGCGTCACCTGCACACTTACATGTCACCAGTGATCTCAGACAGACACACAGACAGACAATCAGACAAATGAAAGGAATAAAGCATGTCTTGTCAGTTGTGGCCAGAGCACAAAGAGCTGCTTTGCACATGGATAGTTGCCTGTTCCAGCTTGCATTCCTTGTCATCAGGTCTATGTATTAGCAAGGCAGACTCAGATCTTAAGCCATACGACTAACAAGCCAGCTGGTGACTGCATGGCAAAAATACAGCAGGGCAGACACAGTCTGCCTACGTCTAGACACCAGGAGATTTCTCAATTGATGTACATGAATGCGTGGATATAAAAGATGCTCTTCATGACAAACAAATCAATGGTTGCAGGGCTGTGACTCAGCAGATCAGACGCAGCATGCTGTGGACAACGCACGTTAGATTACAGCCTACTGTTTGAAATGACATGCAAGCTGATTGCAGGGTTACAACACGGCAGGGCAGACACAGCACGCTCTAAACACCAGGCGTTTTTTATGTGCATCAGGCTTCACCTGATGCAAAGAAACTTACAGAGAAAGGAAATGCAATGGTCACTCGGCCGTTTGGTGACAAGCGATACGGTGACTGCAGGGATACAACACAGCAGGGCAGACACAGTATGCTCTAGACAGCCTGCGCTGGATTGCAGACTACTTTGTGGAGAACCACCACTCAGACCTGGCTTTCACTGGCCAGATTGGCAACGTGAATGATGACCACTCATCTTGGGGCAGGCCTGAGGACATGACTGAGGACAGACCTGGATTTGACCTGTCCCCAACTGCCCCTGGTAAGTCAAAACACACAAAGCAACTACAGAAAAGTGAAAATGATGACTTGGGAGATGCACCACAGGGTCAAACGTTTAGCCAGTTGACACCGTGAATGATGACCACCCGTCCTGGGGTAGGCCGGAGGACATGACTCAAGACAGGCCTGGCTTTGACCCATCCCCAGCTGCGTCAGGTTACTCAGCGGAAAAAGGGGCAAACACAACAACTCTTGTCTGTGAAGACAATGGTGTTTCTGTTACCTTGGACGTTCCAGGAAACACTTGCATTGCGAGTTGGTGCACATCAAAGCAGGCTTTGTGCAAGCCTGGAGTACTGCTTGTTCAGCGTGCTCAAACATGTTGCTGTGCTGTGGTCTCTTAGTCGCTGACCAGACTGCAATTACCCTGACCGTCATTCACATTGTTCAGCTTCTGCACAGTCCATCAGCACCTTTCATAGCACAGGGGACAGCTAGCAGTGTTTGCAGTGATGCAGGGTTGGTCCTGCTGGCCCAGAATGTAGCTGCCTTGGCAGCAATTCTCAGTACTTGCTTCTGCAAATGCCTACAGCATCATCACCTGCAGAACAGACCAGGCATGTTGGTGCCAGATCAGATTGTGTAGCAACTCTGATGCCACACCTTGGCTATAATGCAGGGTCTGACCTGCTGGGCCAGACTGTGGCAGCTCTGGCAGCCATTGCCATCTGCTTTGAGCAGGTGGATGCTGACTATGCCAACACCCTGGAGGCGCACGCAAGAGATCTATATGTGTAAGTCCCTCTGCAGCACTGTCTGATGCATGACAGAAGGGTGTCGTTGGAATTGCACAATAAGCCTTGCCTGTGGAAGAATGTCATGTCTGGTCATGATGTGGTGTTTGCTGTGCGCCAAAATTTGTCAGAGATCAGGTGCTCTCTTCAGTTATGTCATGTGCAAGTGCTGCCGCACACTCTGGTCCAAACGCTATACAAAGTGCAATCGCTGCCATAAGCTCAAAACAGCCTCAACAGATCTGGACCTAAATTCGATCAACTATATGCAAAGAGCAGCATGCATGCCAGCACAGCAGCTATCAACATAGGCAGCAATGCTGCTGCAGCATGACAATAGCATTGCATGGGAATTTTAGTGACTTCTCTGACAAAGCATGTCTATACCTGTCGTGACTAGAATCACAGCCAACACGCTACCTGGTGCTGAACCACAGTTGTGGCAGAGCGTGCAGGTACAGCATCTTCTTTGTGCATTTGCATGTGCAGCCTTTTTGACAGTGCTTTTTCACAGTATCACATTGGTAACACGTTTGGCTGCCCTGCAGGATGGCGACAGCCTACCAGGGCAAGTACAGTGACAGCATAGACCAGGCATTTGTGTACCCCTCCTCCAACTTTCTGGATGACATTGCTTGGGGCGCTGCTTGGCTTTACCAGCGCACCGGCGAGCAGCAGTTCCTCACTGTAAGCCCTGCTGCTGCTGCTGATGTTGGCTTCATGCTGCTGTGAGCAAGCTCACTAGTGCCAGCACTTGGGCCTTTTCCTTATGGAGTGCTGTTTGCTGTTGTGGGTAAGTCTGTCAGTGCTCTACCTAACTTGACCCATGTCTGAGTCACCTGCCCTGCTTCACGTGCAGGATGCAGAGGCCAATAACCAGCGCAATATGAAGGAAGAGGGAGGGTGTGGAGGGAAGCAGCAGCTACAGTGGATTCATGTGCTCCTTGACAACATAAACGTCACCATGAGTTGTTGTCAGCACAGAAGAGCAAGTTTCAACCGCAACTTGATAACACAATGGAAAATTTCTCGGTTCCTGCAGGATGCAGAGGCGTACAATGAGCGCAACATGAAGGAGGAGGGTGGAGGCGGCTACATTGCATACGTATGGGACTGCGCTTACTGGGGCACCCAGATCAAGCTCTCCCAGTTCACCAACAATGCAGCATACGCGTCAGAGGTACTTGGTCCTAAGCCATAGACCGTTGCCTCAGATTTGTGAGTCGCAGTCAGCTGACAATGCACTGCAGAAGTGCTGTAGTGATTGATCCTCTGAATGTGAGGCTCGGTCAGCATAGAAATGCTGTGTTTGCTAGAGCAGCACATAGTCCGTTGCTGATTGCTGGTCAAATAGCATTGGTGCTGAGCTGCTCTTTGGCAGAACGCCTCTGTTCAGTGATTTCAAACAAGCTTTCTCTCTTCCCACTGTTGGGAACAGTAGCTTATGCTCATGTTAGGCGTCACTGCAGCAGATGTTCAGCAACTTTGCATGAACTTGACACATGTGTATCTGAGTTTTGTTGGCTGTGATGACTTCGGTTCAGGCAAGTATTGGTTGTTGCAGGTGTCCAGACTCTTGGAGGCATGGCTGGCAGGCAACAGTCAAGAACTGCTTGAGTCTAGTGACAAATCGTAACACATCAAGTCGTCGACAGACAGCAATTGTCAATACCAAGATGCTTGCAGCGTTAGTCACAAACAATCACCTTTGGCAGAGTGCTCATTCAAGCTATCGTTGACGTTTATGACTTGCATCAAAAGAAGGCGCTGCTTGTCACAGGTGTCCAGATTCTTGGAGGCTTGGCTGACAGGTACCAGCCCCGTCCAGTACACCCCAGCAGGCCTGGCATGGGTCAGTGAGTGGGGCACCCTACGCTACACCATGAATGCAGCCTTGATTGCTGAGATCTGGGCCAAGGCAATTGCAAGTGAGTCAAATGCTCATTTGGCTTTTGTGGCCAGTGAAAGATTTGCTGACTACCTTTAATTGCATTGAACGCATTCTGTTGGCCAAGAAGTTGGAGCTACAGCATGTCTGCAAACAGCTCGTTGTTGCCAAAATTTGCATTCCAACCAAAGAGTCCAAGCCATGCTATCTGTGCTGTGCACTTGCGTCACACTTTCAAACAGAAACTTTGACCAGACACAGCCTTTGCTTCTTCCAACAGGGTGTCCATTGTGTTTTGACAAGTTGCTGCTCTTTCTGCCATGCAGCCACTGACTCCACCAACTCATACCGGTACGAGTGCTGGGCGCGGTCACAAGCCAAGTACGTGTTGGGATCAGATGGGGTTGGCCACAGCTTTGTGGTGGGCTTTGGAGAGGGGTACCCTGTGCAGGCCCACCACCGGGCGGCTTCCTGCCCTGATCCCCCAGCCACTTGCACCTTTGACAACTTCAATGCTGATGTGGCCAACCCACATGTGCTGTATGGTGCTCTGGTTGGAGGTGAGCATGCAGTATTAAGCAGGGTCTCCACACCTGTGCCATTGACAACCTAGCATGCATGCACTTCATAGCACTGCAATAAAGATGTGGCGAATCTGCATGTGCTACATAGCGCCTTGGTCAGAGATGATGCCTTGAAGTGCAACTTTGAGCTGTGAATGCATGTGCCACTGACTTTCTGATCAGCGCATGTAGTGCGTGATTGCTTCACTGCTGAGGGAAATGGCCAAGTTTTGATCAACAGCGGAAGTGCCGTTAGCTGGCAATCAATGCACTGCAATTGCACACAATGCAGCTTTGCCAAGTTCAGCATTCAGTGTTGGCAATGTCAGCATTCACAGGGCAGACAGGTCGGCGTGTCGATACAATTTGTAGCAAGACGTTGCTGACTAGATTCAATAAGCTTGTGGACAACAAATGCCTTCCTAGCCCATCTGACAATGCACATGACAGTTGATTGCATGTTTGACCTGCAGGTCCTGGAGTTGATGACTCATATGTTGACACACGGGCTGACTATGTGAAGAATGAAGTGGCAGTTGACTACAACGCTGGCTTCACAGGAGTGCTGGCTGCCTTGACACAATCTGACAACACATGGGCATCATGTGTGTCTGGCAGCTATGTCATTGCTCGTGGGCATTTGGGTTGATCAAGGCCAAAACTTCCCCTGCTGTTTGCTGTGACCATGTGTAGAATTAAGCCTTAGATTAGGATGTGTATGATGCACAACTGACAGTTTCAAGACTATGGCTTGGCAAACAATTTCAGTTTGCTGCCATTTCCTGCTGTTTTTGCTAGCTCTGACTTGTTTAGCTTCTGCATTGTTGAACTCGCAAACGTGTGCTGCAGCTTGATAGTTTCAAGTCAATCTGCAACAGGTGTTCCTGGGCACTTCTCAAGACCTGACTTGTATCTTTCATTTGACTGAGCTAGCTGTTGTGTATGCACTTGCACTACCAGCATCTGCACAGCACTGTCACGATTTGTAAGCCTTGCGCCTGATGCATTGCATGCATTGTCAGTCTGGACTAATAGACAATATTGGGGCCGTGGCACCCTGCCTCTACAGCGCATATATACACAACATGCCATGCTGATGCCACGCATGAACAGTCAGTGGTTTTTGAGCTGTATGTGCAATTGCTGGGAGCGTCTGCCTGACACTGTCAGTGTGCAGCGTTCAAGGTGGCCAGCGGATTACAGCGTACAACGCATATTGTTACAGTAGCATACACTGTAGCCAGCAGCATGCAAAGACGGAAGCTGACAAAATCTGCTGAATGAGCACTGCTGTACAGGGTCAAACTTTGCTGTACACATTGCAGAATAAGGCAAACATACGCCTCACTTGCTGATCAACGAATCAAGTACTGTAAAGAATGTACGCCAGCTCAAGCTACACCAGTTGCGTTTTGTACACTTTGTTGCTGCCGATCACTGCTAGCATTGTTGCGACCCCCCTGGCCTCTGCCCCTACCCCCATTTCGACCCCTGCCCCTGCCCCTCCCACGCCCACCAGACCTCTGAGCCTGCTGGTTCTGCACACGCTCAGCATCTTGCTGTTGCTCCTGAGGGTGATGAGTCACACCCTGACTTGCATCAGCTGCAGTGGCGGCTGATCTATTGGGTCCAGGAATGCTGCCAAAGTCATCTGCGCCAATGCTGCCAAAACTGATGCTGTAAGTGGCAGGCTGCTCTGCCTGTTGATACAAGGGGCCTGACTGTACATTTGCAGCTTGCTGGTTCTGCCTACTTCTATCGCCCCTGCCTGCTCTGTTATTGCCCCTGCCTCTACTGAAACCTCTGCCTTCATTCCTTTCATTTCTGCCACGCTGTTGTTGCTGCTGCTGCTGCTGCTGTGACTGCTGGTTTGGGTTTGTGCCATTGCTCATGCTTCTTGTCTGTGGCGGCCGTCTGATTGTGAGTACCCTAGGTGCACTGCCAGAGGACTCTGCACTTTCCAGTGAAGAAGACAACAGGGGGGAAGCAGACAAGGGAAACACTGTTTCTGCACCCCAACTGGATGCCATGTCACCATCAGCAGTTTGCTGCTGAGCATGCTGTGGTTCAGTAGCATGCTGAGCATGCTGTGCTTGATCAGCATGCTGGCTCTGCTCATGCTGCGTCTGTCTGTAGCGGCGTCTGTTGTCGTACCCACTGCTGCGCCCCCTGCCTCTACCCCTACCCCTGCCCCTAACCCTGTTTGACTTCGAGTCCCTGTTCTCAGTAGGGTTGCCATTGGCACTGCCTTCATGCTCACCAGCGTCTGTGCCATTGTGCATGGCCTTGATACCATTGACACCATCAGGGGAGCTTTCACCATGCTGATGCCTCAGCTTGCCCTGTTTATGAGGGATTTCCCATTGGCCTGGCGGACTGTCTGATGACTCATCCTCAGCCCAGCCGTCGGGGCTGGAAGCTGCGGCAGGAGCTTCTGCCTTGTGCTTGACAGGAACTGTCTCCCATTCAGATGAGTCCTCTTCCAGCAGAGGTGGAGAAGCGGTGAAGGGGCTCTGGAATGCAGCTGAGTCCATGAGTGATGAGTCTGAGCGGGCTGAGTGCAGGTCCTGAGCCAAGGTGTCTGAGCTGTGGCCACTGCTGGAGGGTTCAGCGTCAGCAAACTGGGCTTGAACGGCTGCAATGCGGCGCTGCCTGCACAACCAGCAAACAGAGTTCTTAGCACAGCACAGAAGCAAACAAGTTTGTTAGCCCAGCTGATGGCAAGCTGCAGACAAGGCCTGTCTGGGTTGGAGACGCTGCACACGCTGCAGTGCCATGAACCTTCTGCATACTAACAGGGTCATGTCCTGGTCTGGCGACATGCTGTACAGGCCACCATGCTTGCAGACATCAGCACTTTGGCATTGACATGGATTCAAAGGCCAACAAACAGCAATACAGTAGTCTGTCGACTCGCCTCACTCAACTGCACTGGGTTCACCAACAAGCCCTTGAAGCTAACACGAAACCCACAGGAGGCTCTGTGTACTTGATTGTCAAGCTCATGTGCGCCAAGTAACAGAGCCACAAAAGCAGCATGGACTGTGTTGCTACAACAACTCACCCAAGCAAGCTGTGGCGCACAAAGTTGCATACAAGGCGTCTAGTTGCTTACCAGGTATTGCTAGCGCAGACTTCAATAGCTGCAGCTTCTTCAAGAGGTTTGTGCCAGTCAATGGTCCCAACCTCCTCTGTGTTGTGCATATGCCCGTTGCTTGGCCTAGCTAGGAATGGTGGCAGCTTGTGGGAGTCATCAGGCATGGCATCAATGACCAGCACAGTGATGTCATCACGCACCCCTTTTGCCTTCAGGGCTGCTTGTACCTGCACTGCGGGGGTGCCATGATGAGCATAACAATGAGCTTGTTGAGCGTGACCATGTGTCGCATACACACATATGTAATACCTGTAGGTGCCTGAGATCAAACATATTTTGAAGGGGATGCAATCAGGCAAGGGCACTGACTGTACGACACTAAAACGACTTATCAATGCAGCTGGACATACCTAGCAGGCACCATCAATTTGCTTGTGGGACAAGCGAACAAGGGTCCGGGCTCACAGAATGTGAATTCATGCCTCTCTCCCCAGTCCATTGTAGATGGGCTGTTATTCAACAAAAGCCTCTATTCCTATTCAGTTGGACTTTCAGCAAGGGTAGGTTGCCAGTCAGCGAAAAACATGTTGTGGTGACATCACTTACCAGCTCACCAGCAGCCTTGCCAGCCTGCATGCCCCTGATATGATGTGCAGCCGTCTTAGGTTTCATGGCGTCCCACAGCCCATCAGAGGCAATGATCAGCCTGCCACCCTTGCTGGGCAGCGTCACCCGCCTCACCTCAGGCTCGGGCAACACAACCTCCCCAGCCTGCATGTGATTCAAGAACCCCTAAATACATAGCTGCTATGCAGTTGTGAGCACCATTACAAGAGCAATCGCAGCAGCGGGTGATCATGCTTGGCAAGGGGACCCATCACTGTTTTGTGGGTGCCATAGCTGGGCAGCGTCGCCCGCCTCACCTCAGCTTCAGGTAACACAACCTCCCCAGCCTAAATGAATGGCACAAGCAAACATCAGGACACAGACAGTATGTAAATGTATGCATGCTTCCAAGGGGAGTCAAACTACTGGATACCGCTGCCGTTGAACATCAGTTGCCTCAATTCCGGCTTGGGCAAGACAACCTCTCCCGCCTGAATGGATCCAGACAAATTCGTCAGTACATGGGCAGATTTTGTCATTGCAAACAGATTAGCAGAAAAGGGTGTCCTTGCTGGGCAGCATTACCCGCCCCACCTCTGGCAGCACAGTCTCCCCAGCGCTCATGGTGAGTACAGATGCATAGTCAATACACACGAATTATGCACTCATATGCAGCATTACAGGTTTTGCCTGCCTGGCGAGACAAGACTTGAGCCACACACATCTACCACATGTGCTGGAACGTGTAATGATCATGACTATTAGTGTTATCATTTTTATTCTTATTGCAGGGGAAGAAACAGTGATCATTTCCCCTGCTACGCAGCATCACAGGTCTCATGCCTGGTGCAGGCATAACAGTCTCCCCCATTGAGACGGCTTTTTTAGGCACTGCATTGTGTCTGTGTGCGCCCACAGGATCATGCAGCCTCACCAGCAAGCATGCAAACAATGGTCAATGAGACAGCAAGCATTCTTTACTGGAAAACATGGCCAAGATTGTGTGCTTATTACTCAACCATGACCAATGACGCAGCATGCATTCCCTACTGACAGGAGTATTGTCGGGGCTGCTTGATGATCAATGACACACTATGTATTTTGCTAAGATCTGAAGTATCACTACGATGCTCAATGAGGGACTCACCCTATGGTCTCCAATGGTTCTAGACATGGCCAAGCCTCCTGGCCACACCCGCTCGGGGCCTACCGGTTTGCCATCCACAGTGCTACGGCACACATCATACCCAGCATCCTCACACCGCTTGCGCTCAGCCTTGTTGTCATCAAGTCTGTGAGTATCGCTCACCTGCACAAGGAAATTGGTGTGAGCTACAATGTTGCGTGCCTCTCAAATGCTACTCACTTCGTGATCAGTACCCTGACACCGCTTAAGCAAAGCCTTCTTGTCATGCAGTCTGTGATTGTCGCTCTCCAAGACAAGGAAACTTGAATTGCAAGCTTGTATGCATGCATATGAGGTCCACTGCAGCAAGGCAGATGCAGAACAGGCCATAAGCAGGGCATCAGGAAAAACGTTGCAGGTCCCTGTGCAAATTTGCCGCCATCACTTGTTGGACTGGACTTGGCTGTACAGACAGCTGGGAGCACATAGGCCGTTGCAGATGCTTGACTTCATCAGCCTTATGCCACAGCAGCTGCCAACCGTGCTGGTCACAGACCCAGTCAAATCTGTGCAAGGCGCAGACTGACCTGTATGACTTCAGCTCCAGTGTCAAGATATGCAGTTGAGTCCCCCACACTTGCCAGCAGGACGTCCCAGCCCACAGATACAGCCACTGTTGCAGTGGTTCCAGATATCTGCAGTCAGGCACATCTCTATTGATAACAACGCCAGCCAGCCTTTGTGCAATGCTAAGCCACGCTGACAGATCCTTGGCTCAGAACATGCTTTGTGAGAGGGATAAGCGTCTTGTAACATCATCAGCCTTGCTCACAACCAGCTGACACTATGCATCAGCTGCAGAGACAGGGTCGAGGGGCTGTTGCGTTGTTGTAAGCATCAAGGTGCCCAGTACAAGCTGCCACTAAACAACTGTATTGCTGCAGCACTTCCAGACGTGGCATGTACTGCAGAGTGCGTGTAGAGAAAGAAAACGATGCAGCAATGTGGTATATCAGCTTGGCAGTACAAAGCAAGTGTGACCGCCCACCTGCGCGTGCTCATGAAACTGGTCCTGAACCTTCCTGAAGGTCTGAACTAAAGCTTCTGGAAGCTTTCGTAACAAAGCATCCTGCGTCTGCCAGACCAGCTTGTCTTCATCAGAAACCTGAGGGAAGCTTTTCAGCTCTTCAGGTACAGATGCGTCTGTTTTTACTTCCACGTCGGCAAGCTGCTCTTGAAGGATTGGCAGAATGTGCTTTGATGCAAAAGTGGCAGCCTGTTTGCCACCATGACCATCAAAGACGCCATACACATCATAGCCGACGCTAGGTCCTGCAGCATATTGACTGAATGAGCAGATTGCCATCACACACGCTGAGACAACAGGGTCATGCCATATTGCAAGCAGCACCTACCTTGACTGTTGGCATTTGATGTCCAGGATAGCTTTGGCTGTTGAAGCCAAGCATCCTCTCCCTTGTGTATAGACTTGCCAAAAGCTTGTTTGGTGCATAGACCGTATATGGGATTGTGGATAGTGCCAGGCATGACTGGGGTGTTGATGGACCAGGTGTTTGTGTATTCCCGCCGTTGTGGGGTGCTTGTGCTTCACAGGCAGCTCAGCTGAGACGTCCACGCCGGAGTGCACGTGAACAGGTCGTGGACTGCGATAGCAGACAGGAGCACTCAGTAGAAGAGTCTGGAAGATCTGTCTATCAAGCGCAATTTTACGTTGCCGGTTAGACAGTAAAACTGAACATCGCATGTAATGGCGTGTGAATGTATTTGCTTACGCTCAGCTACAGGGCAATTGGCTGCAACGCTGCGATGGGCAAGGCAAAGCAAAGTAAAGCATGATCATAAGTCGTGCACGCGAACGACGCTAGTTCAGTCACGTAAACAGCATTGGTGGCGACGACATGTTAATTCGCTCCATTCCTCAGCATGCGTACTACACTCGCGGCAGGGTAACAGGTTGCATGCTTCGCGACCACATAGGGTGCAGGCCTTACCTTTACACAGGACTGGTATGGAAGTTGACCACAACACAGTCAGATGAACGACTCAGAGAGCGTCTTTCAACGATATCGCCATGCACGCCGCAAGTTGCGCGAGGATGTTGCGAAAGATGTGTCTTGAGAGACTTGCATGTCATGGTGTATATCTTGCAAACCCTAGTCGTTGACCTTCGAGGGTGGCTCGTAGCACAATTCAGACAGTTGAGTGCTTCACTTCAAACTCAACTCTACGGTCACCCTGCGGCAAACAGCATTCAAACAGGCAGCAGCCCTTTCACACTTGCACAATGTTGAAACATTCATCAAGACATCAGAGCATAACACAGGCTCCTGAGGATAGCTTGACCCAATGGGCCAGCAGCACAATCCTAAGTACGCACTGCAGCTGAGTAGCAAGTTCTGAAAGCTCCTGAGTTTGCAGCATGTAAGTGATGCATCGCAACCTGCCTGCTCATGCATGTTTATAGGCGTAATGCTGTTGCAGCAACTGCACAAGCAGAAAGTGTATTTACAAAGCATTTGCTAAGGACCACCTAACCACAATCAGAAAAATGCCAGCCAAGCGCATGACAGATTAGCACAACACGATCTGGCAGCAATGCACGACCTACTAGCATCCCCAAGTCAACGCGCAATCTGGGAAGGTTTGCAGCATTCATTGCTATCCTGGTACCAAAGTGCCTGTCTGCCTTTCATATCTTCTATTCCCTTTACTAGCATACTTCTGGATGGCTGAAGAAGCTGTGAAGTCAATTTTACTTGATGACGCAGACAGCAAAGTCCCTGAAAGCTAACAATACAATGAAATCTGACAATAAGTGATGAAGCATCAAACCCACGGAATAGATTGAGTTCTGACAGTCCTTGATCATGCAAGCGCTTGCTAGCGACAAAACAGAACCAAGAAAACTGAGACTGTCATCTGTGATCTGTAGACAAACGAAACATCAGACATGAAATGCAGTGCTGCATGCCTGCATCATTGCACTGTCTGTGAAGGTACCTTAAGCTGAGAAGCCTGTATTGCACCTTGACCTCTGCTCACCATTGTGTGTGATTGCGCAAGGTGCAATGACAGACATATGCTAGACACATGACAGCACAAATGATGCTATCATCAGAGCGCACCTCATATGTTGAAAGCACTGTCACTTAGATCGCAGAATGGGGAAAGTTCTTCAGCAAAACCGCATGTTGGTCAGAGCATTACTTATACGAGACAGTCAGATTCCAGCTGTGGTGGCACAAGTTGTCTCCAAAATCTGCCTGGCCCAAGTTGGCTGTCATTGGCCATTGTGGTACACCTCCAAGCCTGCTGGCAGGAACCCATAGCCTTGAAAGTATCAAGAGTAAGCCCTTACCTTGGCTCAGTCGCCTGATAAACCTGCAGAAATAAAGCTTAGCAGTGTCACCATATCTGTGCATAGCACTCAGACAAAGACAAGCTTTGCACTGGTTGGCCAAGCCACATCACATACGAGTGTGTTCTTGCCTCAGGGACATGTGCCTAATGAATACAAATACAGGGCAAATAAGCAAAGACATTGGTGGGCATAGCAGACAGAGCTGACCTGTCAGTCATGCCCTCAGCAGGCGCTGTGATGGTCAAAGCTTCTGTGCAGAATGCAGTTGTTGTGTTTCTGTCTGAATCATTGTCTTGAGTGAACTCTGACCATGGAGCCTGTACAACAAGCAATTGACATTTCAAGCATGTTTTGCAATGGGTCAAGCATTAGCATCCTCCGGAGTTCAGCATGCAAGTGAGTAGACAAACATGCATGTACATCAACAAAAGGCACACTTTGCTTGCAAAAGTGCTCCTGACAGTCAGCTGTATTAGAAATGTCTGATGTCAAGGTGAACCTTTGAGGACCATGCTGAGAACATCATGACGTAAGAAGCAATGTGCCATGTATATGTCAGGCCCACAAGCATGGCTTGATTGCAAGGAGCTGTCAATGCAGTGTTTGGTAAGGGCAGATGTGACCTCACCTGAGGATCAGCAAGTTCATCAGCAATGCGGTCATAGCGAACAGTGCTTGGTCCATAGCCAGCATGATGGGCCACAAAGGTGCCAGGCTGATACCTTAGCCTGCAGCAACACAACAGCATTCAGATCACATTGCTCAGAATCACAGCGCACTTGCGATGATTTGCTATGTCCTGTTCACCAAGTTAATGTCATGTTACACAGGCTGCGTAGCTTGTCAAGTTTGCAGCCATGCCAACCTCAACAGCAAAGCACTGCATACTTGACATAGCATGCACTGTTATTGCAAAACTGCATGAGATTGAGGCAGGCAGTCTGTTGCAAAGAGTGTTGGCTGACTTAAGCTGACCTGTGGTTGTTGAACACCTCATATGGCACAATGCCAGTATGTCGATCAAAATGAAAGCTGTGACCATTGGCAAACTGATTGATTGCACCCTGCTCTTGCCCTCTCTGCCCACCTTGCTGCCACACTCTGTGCTCGTTGTAGAGGTGCTGCAGGAACCAAAGTGACCATTTGGAGCGTTTGATCAGCATGCTACCTGAACAACCACACAGCTTCCATTCAGATTTATCCACTGCCCTTGCTGCTGCCTGTGTTGAGCAATTCATCATACGCATAACTACAGGCCTTTGTTACAATACTGTTAGGTCGCAAGAGACAGCGAAGTGGGTTTGCACAGCACTCAACAGCAACAACTCACAAGTTTGCATTGCCTTGACTAAACGCTGTTGTGCTACCTCAAGATGTTGCTATCGAAACTTGATAGTGCATCGCCACATTGCTACATGTCACAATTTCAACAGACGGTGTCAGTCATCAAGTCACAGATAAATGCGCTTTGCACAGCTTGATACAGTCAACAAGATCCACCCAAGTAATGAGTGCTGACTGCTTATGTTACCTGCATTGACGATTGAAACCCCAACATAATCTGCGCTGAAAAGCACATCCTTGTCACTGCCGTACTCCTGAAACAAGTCCTGTATTCTTGTGCCGTAGTTGACGATGACAGCATCTGCAGATTGACAAGGCGCTGGTTATGGCGTGGCGTGAGGGCAAAGCTGTTTAAGTACCAGCCTCAAGGACAATCACCTGAATCTAGAGCCAGTGCATATTGACTGCAGTGCAAGACCAGTAGTGTGGCTGCTATCTTGTTCCATGAAGCTCCACGCGTAGCATCTGGTCTTGCAGTAAATTCACAATACCTGCATGATAATTCCAGCCTCAGCTGACACCAATCAATATAGCACAGTAGTGCTGTATTGTCCATAGCTGCTCAAGCAGTTGTACCTGTATTCATGCCGCTCTGCATATGCTGCTCTGTTAGTTCGCAATGCCGCAATCTGTCTTGGCGTCAAACCCTCATATATACTGAGTATCACTGCCTCTGTTGCTTCTGCACTCACAGATCCTTGAGACCAGAGTGCCCGCTTGTAGAGGCGCCACGCATTGACCAATACAGCACTGTGCTTACTTGATGGACCGTAACATTGACAACCGGACGTGCGCGACTCCAGAAAGCTTGTACGATTCGTTTGAACAGTATGACACGGCTGCAAAGCCTGTGCTTGGAACAGACGGGAATCTCCGACACCGGCGAGTCTCAACCATGTTATGGACAGCAGTATCCAAGCTGCTACAAATGCTGAACAACTGAGAAGCCGCAGGTGAATTCTACTTTTATCTGTATTGGCCGATATGCAAAACCGCATCACTGGCGGGACGGCCAACGCCTGATCACCGGCTCAAGCTGCTTATGCTTGAGCACCGCAAATATTGATCAGCATGATGGCTGTGCATCGTCAGATCGGTCATGGGGCAAAAAGCCCGCGATAGCAACTAAGGCAACTAACAAGACGAGTGAGGAAACAAAACGCGAATCCAAGCCTAGGGATGTGCTCACGATCGCAAAATGCATTTGATTCTTAACCCTAGGCTCAGCTGAAAAGTTTGTTGTTGAGCGTACCTCCGCTTCCTCCCCCACCACCTTGTTGCTGCAAGGCAATGCCATGCAATATAGTGTTGTCCCCTAATAGACAATTCAGCCTGGCCAGGTCATGGATCATGGAGATGGAGCCTTTCAGTGCAGCCCGGGCCGAAATTTCGTCTGGATCCCTTGCAAGGCTTTGCCTGGCACGCTGCCATGCTCCTGCCTCACATGGGACGCCTACACTTTGTTTTACCGCACTCAAAACGGCGTGGACCACAACGCTGTACGACAAGCAATATCAACTGATATTACATTAGTTATTGGTAGATTCATTGCATGGACAAGAAGAAGAGCAGGAAGCGTAGTTTAACCTCGCAGGCCGTTGCACTGAGCGGCACAGTGAGAATGTCGACATTGCTTTACCGGCAGAATTAGATCGCAGTAACAGGGCAGATCTGGTTCAGATACAGCAAGGTCCTTGCCGCAACTCATTGAGTCGAAGCTGCGATTCTAGCACAGATTGTCATTCTGTACTTCCAGTGGGGAGCGTTGACTGTGCAGCTTGTCTTGCTTCACAGCGAACGGCATCCGCTCCTTCCGGACAGCCTGCCGCAAGTCTCGGGTCAAGAGCATGAGCCGCCGCAGAAAGCACCTGACGCAGCAGGATCTTTCTCCTCCAACAGAAAAGCAACAGATTGTCAGGGCAAAGCTGAGCAGGGGTAGCAACATCTTTGAGGTCTGCAGAGACTGCCAGCTTTGACTGCCAATTAAAATCCAACAGCCTGGGCTTGATGTTGAACGCTGTTTCGTGCATGCAGGCAGAAACTGCAGATGGGCGAGACTTGCTGTGTTTTCTTCCTGCCAAGTTCAACAAAAAGCTATGGATAAAGCGTGGCGGGTATATCATTGTTGAAGAAGGTGATCTTGATGCAGCAGACAAGGTGACTGCAGTCATCACCAAAGTACTGTACGAAGACGATGTCAAGGCTTTGAAAAAGCTGCCTGGTGTTTGGTGAGTCATCTGAAAAGTGCTTGCAAATTCTGTCTATCAAGGCTGTTACTCAACGATTGTTGCACGGCCTGCTGATACCATGCAGTATCATTCTGTGCGGCTGAGATTGCTTCTGTCCTGTCGCGACTTTCTTGCTCATTATCTGCAAGCTTGTGGCTGAAAAGTACTCAAGGCATTGAATCACTGCAAGTTGGTTTGTTGTTGCGCAGGCCGGCAGTATTTGCGACTGACGTCAAAGCCTCGAAGCCATCAGTTGATGACATGCTTCCTCCCATTGAAGACTCAGATGCATCATCTGATGACCATGACCTGCCTTCAGATCAGGTCACAGCAAGACTTGAAAAGGCATGAACAGTCAGGTTCTCAAGGTACTGACTCAAATTTGCCAGGCGCTGACAAGTAGGTGGCAGATGCTCCACAGCACAACTTATAGAGTGGCTTCAGGTGTGGACACAAGGTACATCCCTCTCCATGTATGATTGTGTAATGATCTTTGATGGGCAGGCTTGATGCATAAGTCTTTTTATGCAAGCATGAAGTGTGTGCATGCATGAACAGGATGCTGTCAGCAAGTGCTCAGCATATCTGTCCTTAAGCAACACAGGCTGCTACAGATGTGTGCAATGCAGGGCGTGGCCAACATGAGATGCTTTCATTGCAGGTGTAGTCATGCCGTCCGGCTTGTGCAGCGCAATGGGGATTGACGAATGTTGCTTGTGAGACCCAGGCTTGCAACCTGCGAAAGACACATGGGGTTGCTTGTGCCTGTGTAATGACAGCTGCACCACACAAATTGCAGCAACAATTTTACATCCTGACTCAAGCTGTAAAAGCTGAAAGTGAATTCCAGGAATTGGGGTTTGGCATGACAAGGTAGTCATGCAAACTTCTGCAATGGCAGGCATGCTAGCGTATACTCCAGACAAAGCTTGCTAACAATATCTTGCTTCACCAGCATGCTCCTGCACATTGATGCATCAATAACTATCAGCTGCTTTACAGCAAGAGTCACAACAGTGACAGTGGGCCTGGTGGGTCTGAGAATGTCGCTTGACCAGTACTGCAATTTTGTCAGCAGATCTCTGGCAGACACCATAGTGGGGTTTCTCTCAGCAGCGCACTGTCATACTGGCTATAATCCGGCCATTGAACCTGGAGATGATGGCCCCATCAGCCTCGTGCTATTGTGTCTGGTGTATCTTATGATCAAACTGCAGGATTGATCGAGCCCTTCCAGCCCCACAAAGAACCTGCTGACATGCTGTTCATGCCCGAGTGACCTTTGAGTCTCTAACATGCCGTTCAGTGTGACAGATCGGCACAGCGCAACTGACCTGTCAATTGAGCTGTCAACTGAAAGGCCGTGATGTGACATTTGGCGGCATTCATGCACAGCTGTGCAGTAATCTGCTCGCTTAGCCGTGCTGCCTTTCAGCATGAAGTTGTGCGTGGCCCACACACAAATCCTCAAGAGCCCCGTGCTCTTTACGTCATAACATCAGCAGGATTTCAAGTGAGAGCTAAGCGAAGCAGCGCGGCAAGCGACGCCATAGCAGCATCGTAACCAGCACAAACCTTGGCGTGTGCTCGGTGTTGTCTGTGCATCTTGCTGCAGCCGTCGATCTGGCACGACAGTATGGCCTTCAGCCAGTCTGCATCGCGCCTATTGTGTATATCTTTATGTGTCCTGTCAGCATATACAGCAGCACAGACGCTGAGCCTGCCTCTAGATACAATTGCCTTGCCCCCGGGGTTCAGCATCGACTTGTACACAAACAGACAGCTCCCGTCTGCCCGGACTCTAGTGCTCAGTGACAACACCACTGCCGGCAACATCGTATATGTGTCGACAAATAGCGGTGACAACGTAAGCAGGGCAGCCTTGAAAACATTGTGTGCGATGCACTTCATCTCTTCCCTAGTGAGGTTTTGCATCATGACCCCTCTCCTGCGCAGCCCTGATCTGCATCTTGATTGCAGGTTTACGCTATCGTGGACACAAACAAAGACGGCATCGCCGACTCCGTCACTACAGTCATCAGCAATCTCAGTGCACCATTGGGTCTTGCATATGCCAATGGTTCGTTGTGGGTGGCCACCACACCAACCATATACAGATTTGACAATGTGGATGCACTTGCTGCAGCAGGCATGGTAAGATAAACACATTTGCTGGATGAAATTTGCCAGCTTGACATTGTTGGCATAGTCAGTACACACGCTAATCATTACTTGTACAATATGCAGAACTTTACATACCCAAATGTTGTGTTGGACAATCTGGGCATGCCATCTGATCATGGCAACCATTATATGACTTTTGGGTATGACAACTACCTGTACTTCAATCTGGGCTCCCCCTTCAACATTGGTATTCCGCCAGCAGTGGGGTCGCACAATCTGAACTTTGGCACAATTGCCAGGATGACTGCAAATGGCACTGACATCTCAACTTTTGCCAATGGTGAGACTGCACCCCTTCCTGCGGTCAAGCCCCAAATTCTTATGATGCTGCTTGTGCTTGAGTCGTGAAGGCTGTATCTGGGCTGCATGTTTTTGCTCTTGTGCTTCAATGCACCTCTGATGGCTTGATGAACTGCAAGCGTGATTTTGTATACCTTGGCTCAACTTGACTCTATCAGTGCAGCTTCAAAGGACGAGGATGTCAGACCATTGTTACTGATGTTGCTACAGGCATCAGGAATGTGGTGGGCATGCAATTTCACCCAGTCACCAAGCAGCTGTACTTCAGCAACAATGGGCGGGACAACATTGGTGGCAATGTCCCTGATGACTACATTGCATATGCCCCAGTCTCTGGTCTGAACTTTGGCTACCCATCTTGCCACAGGTACTGCACACTCTTGACATATCTGCTATTTTGTGTTGGGTCTTAGGCTGCCAAAATTGAGAAACTGGCATTCATGCATTGCTCCTTGTGTCTGCACCACAAATGCAGATTCAGTGGCAGTGTGCATCTGCAAGAGCAGTCTGCATTTTGATCAAAACGAGCAACAAGTTTTGCCCAGCCAAACTGGGCTATCGGTATATGCTAGGCCCTCAGGCAACAGCTTCTGCCTGGCAAAATCTGCTAGGTTGTCTTTGCATGTGCCCATGCTGCTGTCAGCAAGCCCTGACATGAGCACTTGTTCTGGCAGGTTGGGTTCAGGGGACCCAGCATTGAGAGACCCTGGACCAGGCACACCTTACCCAGACCCAGAGTACCCTCCTGTTGCACTTGGCAGCAACAATGGCAATGGCACCTTTGCTCAGCAAGTTGGGTATTGCGCAGGTGACCTGTTGTTAGCGTCATGCTCATTCATGCTTGCTGCATGACATGGTGCCTGCGCGCTGGCTCAGATTGAAATATGGTGCAGATCTATGTCTGCTCTGGCCTGCCTGCGCATGCAGTGTCCAGCATGCTGAGTTGAAAATCCCAGTCCATCTGCAGTCCCTGCCTTTTATGAGCATCTGCACAGCTTGTTCAGCAATTTCACGCTCGTTTACCTCCCCCCAGCCCACCTGCGCCCGTTGGACCTCTTCCCATGAACCTATCTTTTTACCCATGCTTGGGCAATCTTAGCTGACATTGCCTTGATTTACATTTGTTCCCTGCAGTAACCCAGACTCCTCCTGTGCAAACAGTTGGACCTCATGTGGCTACCTTGGGCATGAAGTTCTACACAGGTGGGCTCTCCTGCACACTGCTTTCTTGTGCACTTAGTGCTGATGCTGTATGCTGGTGCGTGCTCTCTGCAAATGCGTTTTTGTAGCATCTGTACACAGCCTGCACAACTCTTCAGCACAGCAAGCGTGCGCCTCATGCTTGATATATTTGTAGTGCTGCAAGTTGCACAAAGTGTTAGTGCTGCATAGCTGGGGTCGCCTTCCTTGCTGAAACAGATCAGCAACCATGTATTACATGCCAGGCATGACAGTCATCCTAATGCCGTGCTGCATGCATACGTTTGTGTCTTCTCAGATGCCTTCTGTAGCAGTCGAACTCAGATCTGCGTACACACATTGCAGCATATGGCTGCTGGTTGTGACATTTGCAGCAAAATTAGGCTATCTGCCTTGTGCACAGGCGACATATTCCCAGCCTCCTACAACTTGTCCATCATCAATGCACAGCACGGCAGCTGGGACAGAACTCCTCCTCTAGGGTACCGTGTTATGGTGCTCAACCTGAATGAGGATGGCCTGGCCTCCAACTACTCTGCTTTGGCAGAGGGCTGGCTACAGCCTAATGGCACTGCATGGGGTAAGGCACTGTTTATCTGCTTATGTTGTGTTTGCAAGCAGCGCCTTTGCCTTGTTTGTGCATGACATGTTCCTCAAGTATGCAGTCTGGCATTCAGCTACTGTTTGCAGAGGGCTGGCTGCAGCTCAATGGCACTGCATGGGGTATGCCACTGTTGACTTGTGCAACATTGTTCTGTCTTTTCATGTGAGCAGATGGCAATGGCAGTGGTGATGTACAGTAGGGCCAGAAAGTCCCGTTCAACTGCCCTACCCATGCTGCTTGCAGTCAATGCTGACAGCGCAACGATGCAATTGCGCGGCGGTACGACTCAGCATAGAAAGTTCAACAACACAGCTTGCTTGATGCGGAGTCACAGCTGCCGAAAGCGGTCGCAGCGCAAGATATGCATCGGTGAAGCGTGCACTTCTGTTTCACAAAAAGCAGTGGTGTCAGGAGGTGCCTGCCTCGTCAGCTGTGTCGTGCGCTAAAACGATAGTCAGAGATAGCTGACTTTGGTCAACGTCACTGGGCAAATAGGACAGCTGTCAAACGTAG
>BDIU01000489.1:0-37388 GCA_002118135.1 Trebouxia sp. TZW2008
CAGTCTCAGCTGCTTGCTGCCAGATTCTCCGTTTGAATTGGATGAGCGTAAGCTGATCCAGGTGAGCTTTCGGAGGGCATGCAGATTAAAAGGTGCTGCCTAGTTTTGGTCTACATCTGGCATGTCTTGGGCATGCTACACATTGTGAGCAAGCCAGACCATTGATATGGCAAATATCTTTGACACCATGAGGTTTGCGAAGCACTGCTCTGATGTACATGCCCTGTCTGAGGCTGTGTGCAGATCCCTAGGTGATCTAAATTTTGCATGCAAAATCCTGATGGCATCACTGTGCCCACTCAAATGTTTGTGCACGTACCTAGAAGGGCTGTCAGCTCCTGGATGTCAACAGAGTGGCAATATGAAAGGCCACTTTGCTTGTAGAGTGATCTCAGCGCTTTGCATGCATGCAGATGTGCAAGGCTGCGCATCAAGCTGGCCTGTTGACAGCTTGGAGGCGCTTTGCCACCAACTTTGCCAGCAGTGTCCTAAACAGGCTCAGATTTGGTGCATTCTGGGTGACGCAGCTGCTGCAATAAGTCAGAACAAGCTAAGAGACTGATGTTGTGAAAAGGCGAATCTGCTTGCACAATCATTGCAGCCGTTGTCCATGTATGCAGGTGTGCAAGGCTGCCCGTCAAGCTGAACTGTCAATGGCTTGAAAGGGGCTGTGCCATCAGGCTTTGCCAGCAGTGTCCTGGTCAGGCTCAGAGCTCGTGCATTGTTGGAGACGCAGCTGCTGTAATGAGTCATTTCAAGCCTTGGGACTGAGACCGTGCAAAGGCCATTTTGCTTGCACAATCATTGCATTCCGTTCTGCATGCATGCAGGTGTGCAAGGCTGCCCATCAAGCTGGACTATCGACAGCTTGAAGGGGCCCTGCCATCAGGCTTTGCCAGCAGTGTCCTAATCAGGCACAAAGCTGGTGCATTCTGGTGGACGCAGCTGCTGCGATAAGTCAGACCAAGCTAAGAGACTGATGTCGTGAAAAGGCAAATCTGCTTGCGCAGTCATTGCAGCTGTTCTCCATGCATGCAGGTGTGCAAGGCTGCGCATCAAGCTGGCCTGTTGACAGCTTGGAGGGGTTTTGCCATCATGCTTTGCCAGCAGTGTCCTAATCAGGCTCAGAGTTGGTGCATTGTTGGGGATGCAGCTGCAGCAATGAGTCAGTTCAAGCTTGCCATGACTGCATACCATCAATGCTTGAGTATTTCTCAGGACGCAAAGGTCCAGCACTACTGCATGCAGGTCAGTCTTGCTCAATTCACGATCACTCGCTCGATCCCTCACTTGCTCGGTCACTGAAGTTTTCTTCAGTCCCGCAATCATTTGACTGCCTGCTGAGTTGTGCATCTATGATGCTATACCTGATCTGACTTGACATGTTCCAAAGCGGCATCTCTAGCTTTCTGGTATGGGCAAGATGAAATGTACTGCAAACACAAGTTCCCTGTACGGTAGACTCTCTTTGTAACAACTGCTTTGGTTGCCAAGAAATTTGTGCTTACATTGAAATGTCCTTACTCAGAGGGACTACTGCAGTCAGAATGCAGTGATTGGGTACCAATGGCGTTGTCCTTACATCGAGATTGTCCTTACAACAAGTGTCCTTACAAAGAGAGTTTACTGTGTACACTGCATAAGTTTGATACCTTGTTCCAGTGCATCCACCTGCCAATCTGCCAAGACTCTGCTGGGTTTTATAAAGTCCCTGAAGCAGTCTAGCTTCTGTTCATGCATCCTTGCACAGCTTGACAAGCTCAGCAGACCTGCGTGACAATTCTTTCACCAGCGTGGATTATTCAGGCCTTTGTGTTGGATTGCAAGCAGCGCATTCTTCAACACAAATATTTGGCACTCAGTGTCAACTGGCGCCTTTTCAGGGCTGTTGATCAGTTTGACACCCAATCTTGTGGTGTCCTTCCGTTGCAGGGCATGACCAAGGCTTCAGCACACACAGCATGGGGCCCCTTCTTTACTACTGCAGAGCTGTCTGAGTTCACACGGGCGCTTATAGAAGCCCTGTTGTTTGCCCCTTGTGATGCAGAGCTAGGCAATCATGCTTCTATGGGGTCAAGCACTGTAATGCATGTTTTCAGGTATCAAACTGTTGCAGTGCATGACCAAGGCTTCAGCGCACACGGCACGAGTCCGCTACTTCACAGCTGCAGCGCTGTGTGAAGTTCCCAAAGGCAACTGAAGCCCTGATGTTTGAGTGCAGAGCTTGGCAACCATGCCACTGCAAGGTCAAACACTGCAATGAAACTTTGGAAATTATGCTGGTGCAGGGCATGACCAAGGCTTCAGCACACACAGCATGGGGCCCCTTCTTCACAGCTGCAGAGCTTGCTGAGTTCCCAGGGACGCTTAGAGAAGCCCTGTTGGTCGCCTCCTGGAGTGCAGAGCTAGGCAATCATGCCACTGCAGGCGTTATCCTGCATGCAACTGCCATGTTTGCTCCAAACGGCATGCGCCTCCCACGCTTCATGTCATGGATCCTGCCTTTCAGGTGAAACCCCATCCCCCTATTATATCCCAGGCAGGGACCCCCTATGGACCCTGCTGTTGCCGTCTGTGCATGTCTGCGTCTGTAGGCATGTACTTGTTATCGTGACTGCCTGCACATTACGCCAAGTACTGTGGCCCGTGCAGTCAACTTGCTGCTGGCCAAAGCACAGTCAGCTGCTGCCTTTCATCTCCCTTGGTCTCCCTCAATACTGCCTCTTCCTTTGCAGACAATACGCTTCTTCATTCTGCGACCTCCCGCTGCCCCTGTGCTGTTTGCACTGGCCAGTAGAGCTGTCTTGCAGCAGCCTTGTTGTATCTCTGAAGTCAGACACATGCCTATCTGTGCAAATTAGCAGTATCTGCAACACCCAAGAGCTGATCAAACATTGCTTCTGACAATGGCACATGCATCAAGCATGTGTGCATTGCCCTGATGTGCTGACTTGCATCAGTTTTGTCATGACATCAAGAATTGGAACAATCCCTGTCATGCAGATTAGCAGCATCTGCAACACCCAAGAGCTCAGCAGACATTACTGCCGTCAGAAGTGCGGGCATCAAGCATGTGTACACCCTCACTGAGGAGGAGCCTCTTCCGGCTGACTTCTTCAGTTTGGGAGGGCCGCAGCATACCTTCTCACCTGTGTCTGATGGCCGTGCTCCAACCTTTGCACAGGTGACCATTATGCTTTGACTGTGTCACACGGCCATGATGCCCACACTACTGCCCTTCATTGCTAGACTTGGATGCAGGCTGTCAATTGTTTCTGCATACATGTGTACACCTAGCAGGGGCATTGGATGTCACTAGCGTTTAGTTGGTGATGAGTGATGGTGATGACATTGTGGAATCTTGGCAGTCAGACATGCATTGACATGGCGGTGGCGAAGGCTGCTTGATGTGTATGCAACTGCAGCTGTAGATTCATGTAGCTACCAGAATACACAACATGGCTGATCAAGTATGCTCTGCAGCTCAAGGCATTTGTATGCTGATTGAATACAGCACAAGCTTTGGCTGTCCTAACATACCTGCAATCTGTTGCCTGGCTCTTCTCTGCAGCTGCTTCACCGTGCAGGTACTGCTCTGCATGCAGGTGGATCGCTTTCTGGAGGCTGTGGCAGCGGACAGCGCGTGTGTGCTGGTTCACTGCGGCGGCGGAAAAGGCAGGGCCGGCACCTTTGCAGCCTGCTGCCTGGCCATGTGGGGCGCGCCCCCCGACCTAGCGGCGGACCGGCCTGTGATGTCAGCGCAAGAAGCCGTCCGCCTCGTGCGCAGCTTGCGACCTGGCTCGATCGAGACGCAGGAACAGGAGGCATTTGTTCAGGTAGGCCTCCTGCTGTGCAGTGGCCTTGAGCCTAGAAGACTTTGAAAGCAGGAGGCTGTGGCCACTGTCAAATAGAGTTTGAGCAGGCACTTGAGGGGAGAACAGTAGTCTGCCTTCTGGATCTTGACTGCTGACTGTGGGGTCACGTTAGGCATGATCAGAGCAGCATTGATTTTTGCAAAGTGTTCATGAGCCCTGGCGCCTGTGGTCATGCCACAGCAGAGACTCAGACATTGCCTTCTTCTGTCAAAGCAAGAGCTTGAGAGAGAGAGAGAGAGAGTAACTTTACATGCTTCAGCTAGACAACAAGTCTAATCGCATGTGGCACAAGTGGCAAACTCTAATTCAATCAACTGAATTGTGTGATTGTATCATTGTAAGTCATGAGCGACAACAAAAACAAAAAGCGATAAGCAAAAAAAGTTTGTGTTGTAAAGAAATAACCGGAAAGCAACCTCAAGCGTTAGCATTGGAATCAACAGCCACTGAAGTAGACCCAGCAGCATCTACAATTGAGGCAGCAACGTTGCTTGGGGTCTCTGGCAAAACGGTAACCCCAGCCTGCTGAAGTACTATCGTGGGGTCTACAGCCATTGATTTGCGGATGGGCTTTGGCCTGCCTGCCATGCCAAAACCTGCTGGCCTGCGCGCTGCAGCAGCAGTCTGAGCAGGTGCACATGGTGGCGCTGAGGAGACAACCCTATTGACTTCACCCCAAGCGCAAGTCCTAATCACAGGACCATCTTTGTACTTCAGTACCTGTGCAAACACATTGTTGACGGTGGAGCGATGTAAGTGCAGACATGCGTGAAGCACTGTCGGCATCTGCATTTTGAGCCGTGATTGATAAGGCATTGCACGTGCAGGCATGCATGAAACACTGTCAGAAGCAAGAGCTTTGCATCTGGTACAGAAACAGATCCGCAGTCACAGGCAGGCAATTAACACTGGGATAGGCTTGCCAATTTCACTCATTGATTAGGACAGAGATGCATGTGCAGGCATGCGTAAAGCACCGCTGGTGTTTGCAGAAGCAAAAGATTTTGCACACTGCCTTGGCTAATCAACGCGATGGTTCGTTCGTGAATTTGCATGGATTTGTTCATGCATTGATTCGTTGATCACTGGTGCACTTGCAGGCATGGGTGAAGCACCGTTGGCGTTTGCAGAAGCAGGAACCGGTGCAGGAGCCTGTAGGCATTCCTTTGAGTATACAGGGCAACCTTGCCGTGGAGGACCTCACCTTAGTCATGCTAGTGGGACTACCTGGTGAGTTGCCACTGCACATGTATCCCTTAGAGCTATTAGGGCAATTTTGCCATGGATGATGTGACCTTAATCATGCTGGTCGGACTACCTGGTGGGTTGTTGCTGATGTGACCTTAACTCAGGCTGGTTGGACTACCTGGTGAATTGTCAGTGCACATGCATCCCTTTGAGCATATAGGGCAGCCTTGCAATGGATGATGTGACCTTGCTCATGCTGGTCGGACTACCTGGTGAGTTGCTACTGCACATGTATTCCTTAGAAGCATGCAGGGCAGCCTTGCCATGGAGGACGTCACCTTAGTCATGCTAGTTGGTCTACCTGGTGAGTCACTGCTGATGTGCATGCAGCCTTGCCATGCAGGACATCACCTTAGTCATGCTAGTTGGTCTTCCTGATGAGTAATTCTGGCAACACATGCGGCCTTGCCATGAAGCATGTGATCTCAGTCATGGCAGTGGGTCTGCCAAGTGAATTAGTAACTGCAGCTGCAAACACAATCATGGCTGAAGTTCGGTTGCATGGAAGTCCTGGCAGGAAACTGTGATTTGTTTCAGGCTTCAACAGGCTAGTGGCTCTACGTGGTGAGTCACTGCGGCTAGATGCGCAGCCTACGCTTGTGAACCAGGTTGTTGATTTGTTCAAGCTTGTAAACAGACAATGATCGGTTTATGAGCTTGAGGTCATTGACAGTCTGCAGCACGGAGCAGAGTGGCTTGTCTTTGAGCATGCTGTACTGATGTGGTCAAGTCAGCATCATAGTGTAAGACATCAGACTGCCATCTCGTTAGTGGCATGATTCGGTTCAAAGGTCTTGCTGAAACAGCTTGCAAGCAGAGCAATGTTGTTGCTGCATTTGCTGTTTTCAGCAATATCTGACTTTATGCGTTGCTGTCTGCCATGACTATCTGTGTTCTCATGTCAATTGCCCCAGCTCTTGTTGGCCATGCAAGTCACTCTCAGGCCTTGCTGATGATCATTTAGTGACAGTGACTGCTGCAGGGGCTGGCAAGAGCTGGTTTGCAGAGGCCATCAGCAAGCGCAGGAAGGTGACCATCATCTCACAGGATGACACCCGCTCCCGCAGTGCCTGTGAAAATGCTCTGGGAGCAGCTGTAAGATCTGGTCAACTGGTCATACTTGACAGGTGAGCTTTCCATGCCATTGCTGCACGTTCTGAAACGCTAGTTTGACATCTGCTCATATACAGCATTGAGCTGTGCCTGTGAAAACGCTGTAGGAGCAGCTGTAAGGTCTGGTCAGCCGATTATTCTGGACAGGTGAGCTGTCAACACTGTCCTGAAAGTTTGACTGCTGTGAGCTGTCGACACTGCTGTGAGCTGATCAAATCTGACAGAAGCTCCCAGAGCACTCTCTCATGCACACATCAGTTGCTTGCAACAATGCTGGACATTCATTCTGGACAAGTGAGCTGTTCATGCTGCCATTGTGTACAATTTACATAGGCTGCGTTTGAAAAAGTTGCAGGGGTGATGCTGATCAAGGCTGCTGTCATGTCTGACTTGCCAACTAGCCTGCCCTACTATCAGGTTCTGAGTCAGATTTGATTGAAGCCATGAAACACAGCTTCTGCTGTTTGATTATCATCAACAACAACACATGCACAACATGCACAGCTGATAACTGAAATCAGTCACAAGTATCGCCAGCTCAGACTGCTCACAAGACTTGTCATAGCACCCTGCTGGGCTATCAGCTTCTGAGCTGAAATTAACTAAAACTGTAAGTTGAATCTCCATTTTTATGGTCATGACTGAACACATGAGTTTTTGAAAGCTTTTCATATTCTATGCAGGTGCAATGCTAGCAGAGGTGAGAGGAAAGTCTGGCTAGACATTGCAGCTTGCAATGCAACCACGCTGTGCGTAGACTTTTGCTACAGCCGTAAGCTATACCTGTATCTGGATCATCGTAGCTTGAAAGCAATACATGCATTGCTGACAACTGCCCTCAGTCTGTTTGCAGGTGCAATGCTAGCAGAGCTGAGGGAAAGGTCTGGATTGATATTGCGGTTTGTAACGCAACCACGCTGTGCTGCGTGGTTCTGCTACAATTGCAAGCTATGCCGGATCCTCATTGAGCATCACCCAAAACCAATGCATGCATTGTTGACAAAGTGTTTGCTATGTTTGCAGGTGCAATGCTAGCAGAGCTGAGAGGAAAGTCTGGCTGGACATTGCAGCCTGCAATGCTTCCACAATATGTGTGGAGTTCTGCTACAGCCGTGAGCTGTGTTTGCAGCGCGGTGACCACCGCTTGAGTCATCCCACCTTGCGCCCTGGCAGGATGACTAACGCCATGGATCAGATGACCAAGGACTATCAGTCACCAGCTCTACAGGTGAGGATGAGGCGGCAGGTTCTGTTTGAGATGACATTGGTGTGATTTAGAAGGATCTGACGCCTGCAATCGCTTTTTTGGCATGTAGTCAACCAGGTGAAATGTTCTTGGCCTGTGTTTCTGATTGCTGTCATGGCCATGCTGCTGTGTTTGAGCTAGTGCTGAAGCTGGGCAGACTGCTTCCCTGTCACAAGTCTTCCCGCGCAGAGCATCTCATGGGTCTACCAGCAGCCACAAGCAATGATGTCACTGCCTCAGTCGCAACCTTTCAGGGCGACACACTTCTCATGATTTCTGATGTCTCACAGAATCTGCAAGTTTGTCCTGTGCAGGAGGGCTTTGGCGCTGTAGCAAAAGTCAGCTGCCATGCTGCTGCTTTTGAGCTAGTCCTCAAGCTAGGCGGAACGCTGCCTTTCCACAAATTTCCCCGCACAGAGCATCTAGTGGATTTAGGAGCAGCCAGCAGCGATGATCTGGTTGCCACAAGCTCCTCCGCTGGAAGCTTAGAAGGAGACATAGCAGTTGAGGAGAAAGTTGACGGCAGCTGCATGGGCTTTAGTTTGGCCTCTGATCTGTCCATTTTGGTGCAAAACAGAAGCCGTTTTATCAAAACAAAGACGCACGCACAGTTTGCAAAGCTAGGCGTTTGGGTGGAGTCGCATCGGCAGCAGTTGTTCGATCTGTTGTATAGAGATGAGCAACTGCCTGAGAGGTTCATGCTGTTTGGCGAGTGGGTTGCTGCAACACATGCAATTCATTATACTGCCTTGTCTGATCTGTTTCTGGCTTTTGACTTGTATGATAGGCTGAAGGATGAGTTTATGTCCAGATCTTTGCTTTCAGCACTTCTGAGCGGTACCGAAATTCGGCAAGTTCCCCTGATGACGGAGCTTTCAGGCAGTATCAGCATCGCTGATTTGGTAGCGATGACCGATCATCAGTCAGCATTTCGTGATGGGCCTGTGGAAGGTGTGTATGTGCGAATCCAGAGGGATGGCAAGACATTGCTCAGGGGCAAAATCGTGAGGGCAGACTTCACTCCCGGCAACTCTGATTGGGGCAAGCACACCACAATGAATGAGCTTTGCGCTATGCCAGATCCATGACATGACTTTGAGTTGAAGTGAGACACTGATGAGACTAATGATGCTTGGAGGCAGCAGCAGCGTTGCTGGTCGCTTGTCACCACAATCAAGCTCGCTGAGTATCAAAGATAGCTTGAAATGTAAACTCATGCATAGACAATGCATTGGTGTTCTGGCGGTGACTTGACCAGCGTTACTAGGCACTGGTTTTGTTTCAGTTTGGAGCTCTATCTCTCCATTTCTAAGCTTTTGCAGTAGGTAGCATCTAGCATTGCCCTCCTTCTTTGTCACCTTGTGGTTCTATAGGTGCAGGTGTTCAGCTCATGCGATGCACTGGCGTGTACATCAACAGGTCCCAACATAGACACAGACAGCCGTGTGTGACTAACAGAAACTTGCTTGATCAAACTTGATTCGATGTTGCCAAGTCAGCGAGGCTGACAGTTTTTGGCCAGGAATCAGATGGACACGGCACAGGTTAACTCACTGCTTGCCTGATGCTCTATGCATTGCAGTCAACAGTTGCAAGTATCATTCCGGCTCTGACTGCTTCCTGAATGCAGTCCGCAAGCTCATCTTGCCAATCAGAAGTGGCATGCTGTCACCTATGAGGTTCCAGTCAAAATCACTTCAATAGCTCAGTGATGTTTTTTGCAATCTGTGGATGCTCAGTAACTACATTTGCATTTAGCTGCAAACAGTTCGCTCTGGATCAGCACAGCACAGCACAGCACAACACAAGCAGATGCAAGTTTGAACCAGGTTAGACCCACAGTGCATGCCCTGACAAGATCTGATCTGACGACAGCAGCAACAGAACACTCGACACTGTGGCTGCCATTGCACTTGTGTTGCGCCTCTCACACAGCACATTCTCAGGCTGGCACCTAAAGCATGGCAGCGTTACTTGACAGCATTGAGATCTGCCAAGTAAGATCACAGGATCCCACTGCACTGTCAACAAATATAAGATTGACTGATCAGAACTGGAGAGGGTGGGACACTACAGCACAGCTAAGGTCTGCATCTTTGCCAACATGCCATTTGGCATTGTGCCTTTTCCCAATGTGCCAGGCTGCATCTGACTCATTTGTCAGATCCAGATCAATGCGTTCCAGCAAGCTGAAGTCTGTCTGACGTCTGCTGCTGATGTGAACTGACACCAATGGCATATAGCTGTTCATTGCTGTAAGGGCACAAGCACAAACTAATGTACTGATGTGCGCAGGGTACTTGACACAATGCAATAGCTGTGACTCAGAGCCAGCACCCAAATTTGCTTGAGCATATATCTCAGAAGTCTGATGTGCGACCCATGACCATCACTCAACACATGTCAAACATTTGAGCTATTGAGCTGAAGATATGACAGTCTGTCAATGTGTACAGCGCAGCCAAAGATGCATGCACATAGATAAGCAAAAGAGCTTTGGGCATTTGAAGCTTTCTGAGTGTTTCCGATGTTGTCTTCACCTGCCAGCAATATGCGCATGTCTTGAATCACAGGCAGCCCAACCTGAAAAGTGTGCAAATGATTGTTCAGGCAAGAGACTTGTACCTGATGTACAGGCTTTGCTGAATAATGCTGCAAGGCTTGGGCAACACGCAACATTTTGAATTTGGTTGTAAACACTGCTGCTACCAGCATACTGCTGAACAGAACACTTAGTGAACAAGCTGGCTTTTTCTGATATTCAGCCACAGCAATTGATTGAATGCTGTGGCCCCTTCTGCTAAAGCTGCTTTTATAGGTAAACTTGAATAGGCTGTGTCGGTCAACGCATTGCTGCAAGCGCTGTCGACAAAATGATTCGCAGCGGCCGCTTTGATCGACTGCAGGCGAGGCCTGGCTAGGCCTGAGTGGCCGCACCGCCTAGGGCTCGCCGTACGCACAACACACAAGCCGTACTGCTGAGCAGGTGTTTTACTCAACTTCACACCACTTTACAAAGCTGCAGCCAGTCTTTTAAAGGCATACAACACGTCATTGTGCCTTGGCATCAAGAGATGACAAGCACGCAAGTTTTACAAGACAGCCAGACTGCCTGCACCATAAAAACAGGCTGCAGGTGCACCAGTACTGTTTTCCTCAGCATTTCACTCAGCTCAAATAATCAGCAGATGCAGGCTGCAATGCAACGGAATATGTTTCCAGGTGCTGTTGTTACATCATTAAAAGCGTTCTCAGCATCTGATGTTTGAGCATAGTAACATATACAGCCGCAGATCCAGCTAAATGCATGCCTTCAGGGACAAAAGAGACTGTGAGAAGTGTTGTCAAGGCATCTTGAGCTGCTTCTATATGGAACAAGAGCTGAAGTCTATTACAATTGGCTCTTGATGCAGACATAGCAAGTGCCATTTCGAAAAACCTAAGTGCAACGGCCTCTGTGGCGTCAACTGCTGCGCCATGTGTGTGGTGAAGTTGATTCGTTCCACAACGCATGGCCACGCAGGCACGTTCAACTACTGAGTCTAAAAAGACTTTGCCACAGCAGCATGCTGGCGACAGCCAGTCAACACATAGAACGGATACAGCTCACTGTACATGCAACCCAACAGTGCCCGTTCAACATAGCTTAACATTGTCAACACTACAAAAACGAAAGAACAGTCAATGCTGTGTGGTGCCTTAACCAAAATATCAGCAAACAGAAGCAGCGCAGGAAAACCATTAGACTTGTGCCGCTGCTGTGGGTGACATCGTGTCTGCAGCTATGTCTTGCTCATTTAGCTGCACAGAATCAACGCTGACTGCTTTGTCAATGGAAGCTTCTGAGGCAAGGCTGATTTTTGCCTCAGGTCCCTTCACATCATCATCAAGCCCTGGAGGACTGTGGTCACAGCACCAAAAGGGCATGCCCCAAAGGGACGACCCACCCTTTTGGGGCTTTTGCAACTGTCCAGGGGTGATTGTTTTGATCCTGTAAAAGCCCTTGGCTGGCAAACGGGCCCCTGGCAGAACTTGGGTGCCCCTCTCAGCAGTGCTGAGCTGCGCAAACTGTTGCATTGCATCTAGCGGCATGTTCATATGAGTTTCCAGTAACCCCTGCATGCACACAGAACATCATTCAATGTCACATAATACAGGCAGCTGTGGTGGCACAAGCTGTCACCCTCAATGACAAGTCCAGGTAATATAATAAACATCTCGTGCATGCATCAGCAGAGGTTGCACGGCAAATTGCCGTTGTCAACATCTGCGCCTAGGTCACAATTCTTGCTCACCAATGCGCCAAGCAAGATACATGCACGCAGCTATCTCAAGTAACGCACAGGACAAAGGAGCGTGACATACCTTAAGATATGGGGAAGCTGCAACCAGCTTGAGCATGCCTTCCATGCCGTCTGCAAATCCTGTTGGGCTGAACTGCGCCAGGACAATGGACAAAATTGTGTGGTGGTAGCTGGTCAGGAAATGGTGGTCAACGCTTTGCCCTGCAGTCAGCATTCATTGCACTGTCAGCAGTCACTTATATAGCAGCCTGTTCACATCACGTCACTGCAAGGTTGCTGGCAGGCGAAAAGGTGTTTGAAAGCCACCTAGCAATCGTGCTTAATGGGTCAATTGTATTAGTCATAATGATGATGACTGCTTTCACTCCCAGTAATTGTCATCATCAAATTTGGGGTCATGCTCATGAATGTGCTGACTACTGATTGATGATTAGTTTCTACTGCAGTTCTGATAAGACTTATCAACTCGACTTTGACTCTTGCCACGAGTAATTGTGTCAGTTTTTTGTTGTGAGTGCTGATGTGCTATGATGCCATCGCTCTACTACATGCTTGATGTGACGTATGCAATGCACTGACAGCACAGTTGGCAGACAGAATCACCTGCTGTATTCCGCTGGATGTTGGCCTCCATAGTGGTGGGTGAGACGATCAGGCGACCCAGATCATTGATGATCACACGCTTGCCAGGCCGCTTGTACAAGAAGACAAACTTGGCTGATCTAGTGACAATGTCCTGCAGCCATAACACAGAACCTTTGCTCCTGAAAGAATGAAATGAAGCGTGGACTGTTATGTTTGTATGCATGCAGCATGGTCACATGACATGAAGTGCGCATTAGCTGGATGACACTTTAGCATCATGATTGCTGCAATGTCTGTCTGAGCTATGCCTTGAGATGGACCCGCACTGCACCCAGAGTTGGCATATCAGAGGAAGCTCAACCTTTCATTCTATGTGCTGGCCAAAGCAGTTACTCCATCAAACTTGCTTTGCACCCGACCACAGCTCTTTCACTGCTGACGTTTGCACATGTCGTATGATGACCAACTCAAACCGCAATCCTTCAGTCAAAAGCGCTGTCAAGCACTGCAAGTCTGAAAACTTTATGCGTTGCGCTTGTTGAGTGACAACATCAGTGAGGGTGTGCATTTTACGCTTACAATCCAACTATCTTTCTCCAAAAATGAAAAGTGGTGTTCCACTTTGCTCTTCTCAACATCTACACAAGTTGAAGAGAGCTCATTCCCTTAAAAACGTTGCTTTGATGGAAGTCACAACAAAAGTACTGTAGAGCCCTGTAGTAGAGCAAAGGTGCAACAACAGTATTACAACGTGGTGCAGCCAACACATTGTGTAGCAGCTACCTGGTCATTGATGATGCTCCAGGTGTCTGGGACCATGCGGTTGTAGTCCCTGGCAAAAGCATGGTTGCCTGTCCTAGGTGCCCCAAAGCTGTAGCAAACCACCTCTGCATCTCTTTTCCCAGCATCTACCAGCTGCTTGCGGATGTCGTAAGCTGCTAGTGTTGCCAAGGCTCCTCCCAAAGAATGCCCTGAACAGTAATGTACAGACATGTGACAGCTGGTTGAGCTCTGTGTGTGAGAATGAGTGCTGCCCATACTGCTTTGCAGCTCAATGCACCTGCTGATACTCGATATGAAATGAGAATTATGGTGTACATGCTGTCGTGGAATCGCTGACTGCTGGGCACAAAGGACTAGACATGGTTACCAGACATGCTTTGTATGTTCGATACCGCAGCTTCAAGCTATACCTGACTAGAGTACAGCACCGAGCAAGAGCCAGTATGGCGAGCTTAGCTGCTTTACATGCAATCCAACATTCAAGCTGCATGCAACGTCAATGCGTAACACAGCCCCAACCAGTACCTGTGACGTAGATCTTGAGCTTGTTGCCGCCAGCTTTGCGGGCATTGACAAGGTCCATGACGCGGGTGAGGACCTTGGTGTTGAACCCCCCAGCCAGCCAGCTCTTCATGAACCCGCCATGCACCAGGGGCCGGGTGGTGCAAAAGGCGTGACCCCTCTTAGGCGGGTGGACCACCCTCCAGGCCTGCAAGGCAAGCATGGTCACAACGCATAAGGGTCTAGATTTGAGGATGTAAAGTATCGGCTTCACATTGTGGAGCCCACCTGCCGCCCATGAGGGGCCCCAGAAGGGGGAGAGGCAGGTAGAGCAGAAGGTATGACCCTCTCTCAGGGGGGCGCACTATCCTCCAGGCCTGCAAAGCCACGCTTGCCATTGTACACAAAAGTCCAGACAGAAGGTGATAGATACAGCAATTGGCAGAGACGGTCTCTGGGCCGAGGCGTTAGCACATTCATGTTGCTCTGACAGGCCTGACTGGCCAGATCATAACAGGCTGATGCTCTACAAAACAGCAGAGCAGTGCTGATGCATAAAGTCAGCATCACTCATGTGCTGTATGAAATTGCAGTGCATGCTACTGCCTGCACTCGAACAATGCCATGCTGCTTGTCACCGCAGCTGTGCAGCGCTCAGTTCCATACCTGTCATGATGCCAGAACCCATGGTCACCCAGGAACAGCATAGCAGATTCTGGGCAACTTTTGAACATTGCCTTGTTGTTGACGTGAGAATGCTGCTTGCGTCAGACTGACTGCAAATGCATGCTACAAGATATATGTGTGCTGCAGCACATGTGAGGTGAAGACGAACTGGCCATACGACATAACTCAGTCTTACATGCCTGGTGTGTCAGCAGCTGCTCACCTGCACATCTGACCAAGGATTGGTCCATGGAGGCAGTCCCTTGGAATGCTACAACAATTGTGTCATTGCTCCATCCCATGAGGCAGCAACAATATCTTGAGGCTCAGATGAGTGCACACACAACACCGCAGTCAATGCTTTGAACTGGCAAAACCAAGATAAAGCTAATGGCAGGTCAGCGGCTTTGAAGAACCCACCTGCAGATCTGACCAAGCATTGGTCATGGAAGCAGTTCCTCTGAAGGCAACAACAATGGTGTCATTGTTCCATCCCATGAGGCAGCGGGTATCCAACTGCAACTCCCAGAACAGCTCGCTGTCTGTCAAGCGGTACAGCCCTAGGGCAGTATGCAGCTTCAGAGTGGTCCTCTGAGGCTGATACTGCTGCGAGGTGTCTGCGGTGCTTGGCTTGAGTCTGGGTGAGAGCCGATGCTTTGATGGCTTGCGTGGGGTTGCTGCTACTGCCTGTCAAACAAATGCATCTGGCTCAGTCATATTGCACGCATGCATTTGCATTCATACATTCATTCATTGTAGCCCTGGGCTAGGCAGGCTCAGCAGGCCCATCTAGGTACGTACAGAAGCAATCAATGTATGCAAATTCTGCATATGCATCCTGCCGTGTGTCGCAGAGTGGCTCAGCACGCCTTCAATATGTGCATTGCCATGCCTGGAGCACCCATATTGTATGCAAGCTGCATGAGAGGCATGCAGCAGCACTCATGCAGATATTGCATCAAACTTCAGGCTACAACAACAGTTCTGGCAGATCAAGCCTGGACATGGATAGGCTTGCAGTGGTTGTTATATGCACAACATTGCACTACAGCACCAGCTGCGCAGGTCATGTGCACCCGATAAACACTCACCCGTTTGTGGTCATACACGAGGCAGCTCCAGTACAACATGTGCATCATGGTCTCGAAGCAGAAGATGGGCTGCCTGTTGAGCTCATGGTCATCGGGCATGGTGAGGGCTCTAGCCGCCAGCTTGATGGGCTTGTCCGCCTCTGTCCAAGCAAACTCCTGCTCCCACGCCTGCATGCATACCCCATGCTCAGCAAATGGTCAAGTCACAGCCCTTGTCAACTGCGCGGTGAGCACCTGGCTTGTCTGCTTCTGTCCAAGCAAAATCCTGCTCCCACATCTGCGTGCACACCCCATGTTCAGCGCTGACATTCATCACAGCTCTGGTCAGCACATCATTGCCTGGAACAGTGAGGGCCCTTAATTGCCACCTTAACAGGCTTAGTAGTCTATGTGCAGCAAATGCCTGCTCCCACACCTGCATGCATACCCCATAATCAGCAAAGATTCAAGTCACGGCCGTTGTTGGCTGTCGTCACAAGGCTGATAGATGCCCTAGGGAGCATGTCTGCCTCTGTTCAGGAACTTGCCCGCTGAGTCCTGCATGCTCTTGCACTCTGGTACAGGCAGGATGGGATGCGCAGTCGTTGGCACAGACACCTCTCAGTGTGCACAGTATGGACAGGCAAGCATTGAATGTATGCTCTGAGTGGCTGACGTTTTGGACGCTGGATGACGGCCAGAATATCTAGGCTTGCAGCATTGCAGTGCTACATGTTTCGTCCATGCATCTATAAGGTTGGCAATACACAAACATGTACATAAAGTAAACAAGCAAGACTACGCCTCAGGATGTCACTCTTTGTGTACATGCAGAGTGTGTGAACACATGGGCTCGTGCAGATCCATGACATATAACCCATCGTCTGAATATGATTGAGAGAAAGCATACCCGCATGGCAACTGCGTGCTCTTGAGGGTTGTGTGGCATGGCAATGTAGGCAAAAACAAAAGCGTTGGCTGTCATCACCACCTGCAAGCCAAAAGCTGCTGTCAAATTGGCTAAACGAAAAATGCATACATGCATAGGAATACTTTGTCAATAGCTGCACACTGGCTCTTGGTAAACGCTTGCCATTGCAGGCGGTGGCAAGTGCAAACAGCACAAACTGTGCAGGCAATTTACCCAGCGTATGAGCCATAGTGCAAACAAGCCAACAACAAGAAAAGCAGCAGAACACATGTGAAGCTGCTGCAATCCTACATACAGTGTGACCTGCACTAATACAGTAGGATCTGCTTCAAAACAGCATCACCTGCATACATGCAGCATGTCACTCGAGTGCGTTCCAATGTTACCTGCATAGGAGTGAGACCCAGCCAAGAGAATTGGAAGCTGGCACAGCTGTTGATGTTGACAACCCACAGCAAAATCATGCTCAGCCCCAGGAACGCCATCACAATTGCCCGCAAACGCAGCTGAAGCAACAAGCACAGATGTATGCATTTGCATCAGCCACATCATTGACAGTGAGGTTTGCCACATCAGAGGCATGAACATAGTTGAACTCTGGTCATTCACTGTGACTTGCTGTAGCAGCATTTCAACATCCAAGCAATGCAAGCACAGATTCACGACATCCCACATTGAACGCACAGAGGGCAAATGTCATCGAACGACAACAATAGCAGCAGTACAAGCAGGTGGCACGAGGCCTTGCGCAACGGGTTGCAGGAGCCTACCTGTAGGCGGTAGAACACCATGCCAACTTGCACACTGGCATAAGGCATCTGCTTGAACCTCTGCAGCTTGAGCAGCAGCACGAAGGCCGTCATGATAAAGTAAACGATAGCCACAGCGACCATGACGTAGATGAAGGCCTTGGTAATGGGGTCTGCTGTGCACAGCGACAGAATGAAGCCGGTTTGGCAGCGCGAGGCTACATCAGCAACGCCCGTGCCTGAAGCACCTGTAAGCAAATGATATGCAGTCTTTCAGCTTGTGCACCAGGATACATGCATTGACCATTGTCTTTGTTGCAGTTTCGTTTGCTTGTTCTCTCCCCAACACCAACCCATGCACCCACCCAACAGCATTTGCTTGCCCGCTTGATTGTTCATTCACTCCCCCCATTTGCCAGCCCACTGCAACGACCTGCTTGCATATTCTTGTGGCGACAAGTTGTTGTGGCGTACATCACAAAGGAAAGGTCAGGTTATCACTTCAAGATCCATGCGCACACAGCAACACTGTCTCAGTGCATGTCAATGTCAACCTCTATGACTTACCTACGCACGCTACGCAACGCTGAGAGCAGCTTCAAGCAGCGCCCACATGAGTGAGCAGGGCCATTACAAGCTTGCATCAAGCAGATGACAGTCATGCTGAGCACATTGTACCAAGCTGACCAAGCTGAGTGAGGGAAAGCATCTCCTGCCAAATGTCATGCCAGCAGCAAGACAAACATCTTAGTACAATCTGACTCACTTACCTACAGCATTGCGCAGCTGAGAGCAGCTTCAAGAAGCGCCCACATGAGAAGCGGGGCCATAACAGGCGCCAGGGGCCATCTATATACATCTATATGATCCTGTCCTCAGGGGAGGAAACGGCAGATCATCAAGCAGAACATGGCCATGCTGAGCACATTGCGGCAAGAGCAGAGTGTGATTCCAGCCCACTTACCAACAGCATTACGCAGCCAAGCTATGCTGAGAGTAGCTTCTAGAAGTGCCCACATGAAGCCGTCAAGCAGATTGCAATCATGCTGAGCTCCGTACGGCGTCATGTTGCATGCCTTCAAAGCATCTGACATGTAGCACAAGCTCATGTCTGAATCGCTTACCTACTGCATTGCGCAGCCAAGCAACGCTGAGGCCAGCTTCCAGAAGTGCCCACATAAATAAGCAGGGCCACAGCAGACGCCAGGGGCCATCCATGTACAGCTTGTTTTCTCCCTCTGGCGGCTGAAAGGCAGCCTCCGCAGCAGATATGAATCTGCTGCCAGCTGTTTTGGGCTTCTTCCAGGTTCTGGCACCATAGGAATGAATAAAGAATAGCGTAAACAACTGCAGGGCACACAAGAGCTAGGTCAGTGCTGTCTTGAACTTCTGACAAGTTTGGTCACCATGCAAATGGAGCAAGAGCGGCTTCATCAGCTACAGAATCTGAAGGGACTAAGTTGGCGCTGTCTTGAGGTTATTCTGGTGACGCACAGCACAACATCGCGGAGGCAAGTGCAAGAACAGCTGCGCAGAACTGATTGCTTGAGTGAAGCGACCAAAACTGCAAGTAATACATGGAATGCAGCAAAGTCATCAGATCTCATGCAAGGTGTATTTAGAGCTCTGCATGACAGTATGGCCAATCGCTCATGTGTTGCAACGCTCATGGCACATGGCAATGAAAATACCACAAGCGAAAACCATGTAATCTGATTGACTACATGTGGAATAAGCAATTACACGCTTAAGATCGTTCTGAACCACACCAGTGGTAGCTGCAAAAAAACAAGTAGCCCCTCACCCCCCCACAAATGTTACCGACATTAATCGCTGCAAGTGCATGTTGCCAGCATCAGGCAGGCACTTACTGTGTTCCAACACGTCCAGCGAACCCAACCACACCAAAACACTACAGGACCCAGGAAAGAGCAGTGATGCTTCAACAAAAACGCGTTTGGCACAATGTAGAACAGCAGATTGACCCACTGCACAGCTGCCTCCACAAAGAAGAGAATTGCATTCCGTTTTCGTCTGACTTTCCTGCAGATGAGAGCAGCGTGATTCAAGAGCCTAGCATCAAGCAGACAATGCATTTGCACTATGTGTAGCAACAAGACGGCAGGTCAGATCAAATGATCAACTGACAATTAATGCCAGATCAGATCAGATCAGATCAGATCAGATCAGATCAGATCAGATCAGATCAAGACATATAGAGCGCAATATATACTGGTGTTGCAGATGCATTTGGTTCAATATACTGTATGCTGCTGATGACTGACATATTTCAACTTTGATGCAAGGGTGTCATAAAGTCAGAGATTGTAAGGAGGCAGCTTTCAACCTGTGAGATACGTCAGCTTACGTCAGTGATAAGCGGCAATCATCTAGCATGCATTGAAGAGTCATCTTACCATGTTTTGTTTTGCAGCTTGGCTTGCAAGACACGCCAGCTGAAGACTGCAAGAAGGGCAGACATCAGGGACAAGCAGACCGCGCCAATGCAGACGGACCACATTGAGGAGGCTTTGTGCTGGAAGCGCTCAGAGCTGCCCCCCTGAAAACAGCATTGAGCAATTCACCATGCTGCAACAACTCTAGCTGCGGCTTTTGCGCAATTGGTTTTGAAAGCGATGTTGCCATCAGCCTGGTGTCATGCGAGTAAGTTCATGAAATGCTGTGGTGCAAATTATCACCTGAGACATCTTCACACTGAACTCTGCTATGAGGGCAGCAGTGCCACCCAGAGTTGCAGCGAAGATCACCCCACTTGCGACCTGCAGTATAGTCAGCACGATCAAGAGCATGCAATGCCTGCAGAAGATGATCAGCGGCCGTGTTTGCTTACCCTTGTGGCCGTGTCGCTTATGAAGTCAAAGCGCAACGTGACCTCGGTGCTGGTGTCAATGGACGCAAACTTGGCCTTGACCCTTGTTGCCTCTGCTTGAGCAGCTGCTGCAAAGTCCTGGTCATTTTCGCCAGACGCGCCAGCAGCGTACTCGCCACGGTTGTTACTCGCTGGATCAGTTCGCTGAGAGTCGGACGCCTCGACGTGCTGCCGCTGTGTTCCGACTTGCCCAGCCTGATCCGGAAGGGTGTCAGCAGGGAGCAGGTTGCGAACGACGTTGGCATACTCGGTAGCGTACGCCGAAAAGGGCTTGTCGTTCTCGTAACTATGCCGGACGCTTGAAGTCGCGACAGCTTCAGCTAAACCGTCCGATTCTGACTCGGCATTGTGGGCAGGATCCGCTGCGTGCGACAACCCAAAGCGCATACCTTTCCGCGCGCCACAAGGCCCATGTCCGAAACCCACTGATCCAGGAGTGCTTTGTCAGAAATGGCCTTCGTCACCCATTTAGTCATATGAAGTTTCATTGTGTCACCCCAATTTGCAAAGCAGGCTGCCAGCAAGATTCATGAGGTTCAAGGCTGCATGACATTGCAAGCTGGCTCCAATGTGGTGACTATAAGGACTGCAAGTATCCTGAAACAACCAGCAAGGTTGAGTATAGCTGAGCACACAAGCTTGTCCAGATCTGCCTAGAAACAGCGGCCACCGCAGCCTGAGCCACAGCTTGGGTAGGGAGAGTTGTCACTGTCAGCTTCTATGTACATACCATTGTTCAGCCCCAGGCAGCCTCTAGCAACACAAGGATACTCCTGTGTTGTCACTTCTCTCCTCTGGTGTTCTGCTGCAGAAGGCATTTTAACACAGATGCAGCGTCTCTAGGATAGACCCAGCTGTACGTTGCAGCATGAAGTTTCAACAAGCTGGATGTATCATCAGCTACACCACCTACAGCTGCTGCATCAGTTGTGCTGCTACCACCATACGTTTGCACTGTACAAGGGACTTCAGATGCTGCCTGTGGGAAAGTGTGCTGCACCCTAGGAGGAGGGGGAGGCAAATTCATATCCTCCTCTGAGCCACCACTGCCAGAGTTGTCTTGACACCTCGCAGCATCAACTTCATTTGCATCTGGCTGCTGCTGCTGCTGCTGCTGCTGCTGCCGCCGCTGAGCATGCAAGCCTGAGTGATGCTGTTGTTCAGACTGCTCAGCTGTTGCACTGCTTGGCACCAATACTGGAGGGCTGACACCATCTGCAGGACTGCTTGTCAACAGTTGCCCTGGGACTGTCTCACTTGATGACAGAGGCTGGCTTTTGCCTGCTGTGCCGCCTGATGGCATATGCGCTGAGACCGTCTCACTTTGTGCTGAGACAGGCTTGAGATTGCCTGCGTTGCTGCTGGACGTCAGGTGCACTGGGAGCTCCTCACTGTGTGCTGAGAGGTACTGCAGGCAGTCTTGCACTTGAGCTCCTTGCTGTGTAAGTAGCCTGAGAAGTGCGCATGCACTGCCGTCTGGGTAACTGTGCCTTGCCAAAATATGGTCAGTAGGTCCCAGCCTAGTGCATGGGCAATGATCACCCCTGCCGTCCCCAAGGTAGATAACACGCTGATAGTTTTGCTGGAGCAGGAGCTCTTCTAGCACCTGCAATGATGCAAGACTGAGTGAAACTTTGGCATATTTTGAGCTCGATGAGTGTTCACATCTCTGCAAGTCTTGTGTTGCAGCCAACATGCTGAACAGGGTAATGATCCTTGCGTAATTGTAGTGTAAACTTGGCGCTAGGGTTGTGTTTAGGGTTTTGGAAAATTTACCTATTTGTTTACTAATTTCATGTTGGGTTCCAGCCTGTAGGATTTAGGCGCGGGGAGGTAGGGTATACGGTTTTGGTCAGGTATACACTACATCGAAAGAAGGGCGGGTGATGGCTTTGTCTGTTCAGTTGCAGCAAATTCAGCACCAAGTGAGGAACATGTCAAGTCGAAGGTTCCATCCAGTCCCTGGCCATAGGCCAAGTGACCGCTGAGCTACACAGATGGCATGGGGCAGAGAAAGATGCAAGAAGGCTTACCGATCCCTTGCACAGGTTTGGTGGGCAGGCTGTGCAGCCGTGTGATTCTGTATGGTATGGGCTGACCCTCAATGCCCCATCAACAAACTGTGCTGGATTAGTAAAGACTTGATGGAAGCAGTCCTGCAGCCACAGCAGTTCTAGCAGCATTGGCAGCCCAGTAGCTGGTCTAACACAAGCACGATTGCCATCATAGTGATGTGGACGCTGCTTATCTGTACAAGATCGATATTTTAACAACAAAGACAAAGCAGTACAAGCAGGTACATGTACTAACAAACAAATGTGTGTAGTCAGCAAGCTTGTGGTTGTAGCACATGGTGTTACTGACACCTCGTCAGCGCAACAAGGCAGATCATGATCCTTAGCTTGTGAGAACCATGTCTCACCTGTATGCCTTGAGCTTGCAGGACGGCGCCAATGAAGACGGTGTTTGCATCGCTGACTATAGCTAAGTGCACAGCACCACTGGCATAAGCTTCCTGAAGGACCTGCACAATAGGCTGTTTTTTTAGGTACGATCGATCCAGAAACCGTGATCCAAATCCACAACACTGACCTTCTGTGTGCATATGTCACATCACTTCAGTTGGACAGAGCTTGCTTTGATCTCTGCTGGTAACTCAAACATACTAAAATTGACCTGTAACCTGCTGGCAAGCGCTCAGCACGTGTGCAGAGAGCAATTACAAAGTGAAGATGACATGACTCCAAAGTATGGCACAGCAATGCTTGCAAGCTTCAAAGGCTTTGTTGGCTTCAGACGATGTGCTCATCCAGATGCATCAGCCAGTCTTCAAAAAGTAGGGAACTTCTGCCAAAAACACAATGCAATCACCTCCTGACTGCTGAGTGGTCTATGAGCGCATTGCAACATCAAACGACCAGTTCACTTTATTGCTGCCAAAAAACCTCACCTGCTTCATGGTTGCATCCATTGTCATCCGGGCACAAGCAGCAGTTATGTCTGCAGCTGTGCAGCCCTTCTGTGTGTGGAGAGCCAACAGAGCTTGGTCCATCAGCTGAGTCCAAGGCAACCCTTGCTGTTTCAACCTGCAAGTCCACATGCAATTGGAGTAAGTCAAGATGTTGTCATAAACTTCTGAGCATGCTGAGCTGGGGATTTGCGCTCAATGGTTTTGAGCAAGCTGCAGATGTAGCGTGGGACATTGCTTGAGACCCTAAGTGCACAGCATCACACTGGCTTGCATGCCTGCTTCAGTGGGCAAGCTGCATGCCAAATGGCTTGGTCAAAACCCAAGTGCTGTGCTTAGATGACAACACCAAACCTACAATTGCCTTGTTGTCTCTGCAATACATGGGCGCCCTTACATGCCTTGTAAGGTAGCCCTCTCAGTCAGACCAATCTGAATGATGATCTTGTTCATTAGTGTCAGCACTGGTTTATACCTCTGAAATGTTTCCCAGCCGCTCAGCTCACGCACCACAAAGGTGTCACTGTTCTCCTCTATCATGCTCCAGTCAAAGTCCAGCACCAACAGCGTGTGTACTGCCATCTGATGAATATTGACAGCACTGCCAGCATGTGCACCAACAGCACTGCCAGCCTTTTCATCCCTGCCTTGCAAACATGGAGGTGCCTTCTGTGTCGTCATTGAAGATTTGTCGCCAAGATCCCGGCCTGCTTTTATTGCGCCAGGTCGCGCATTCTGGGTCACTGATGATGGGGCAATCAGCTTGGTGACTTGAGGAGAGTTATCGCTTGATGACAAATGGGCAGCTGTGCTGTTGAGCGTGCTCTGAGCAACAAGAGCTGCATGAGCTGATGTGTCAGCAAGCTGTGAGGGGCCTGCTTGGTGAGACATGCTGGTAGGCTGTGGAGATGCTGCTTGAGTCAGCTTGAGCACCTCAGCAGAAGGTTTGGCGCCCAGAAGCAGCTGATAGATCGACACAGGCGTCAGCAGCTCGGCCTTCTGAATGCGTTGTAGCAGCCGCCACACAAAGCCATGACTGGCAGCAGTGTTGAGGAAGCTGGAGGTTTCTTGCCTGTCTGGTGCAGACAGAATGACCTGCAGGGGCGTAAATAGTTGGCATGATTGCAGCAATAATGTTGTTACATGCAAGGCGACCACAGCAATGTCAGGAAGCAGTTTGATTCTGCAAGGCAAGCATCAGCAGGCTTTTGGACAAAAGAATAGATGTGGTGATTCAAACACATACTGGCTAAAGCAGCAATAGGATCTTTGGCTGGTGGGCAACCACAGAATGCAATCTCATTGCGGGCCTCATTGGAGCAATCTACCTCTTTTCATGGGCATTGACAACACCTGATTCATGTACCTCCTGTCAACCCCGCTGGCATTGTGTAGCCACATGGTCAAGGTAAGCAACTGCCTTTACCTGCATGCGTTGGCGAGCAGTGGCGTAGGCTGCAATCGTCTGAAGCAGGGGCACAAACTGATCATCATCGTATGTAATGTCTGCTCCCAAAATCAGGCCTGGGGAGAAGTTGCTGGGACCACATGGGTGATCGTCTAGCTCAGAGCCCCAATGCAACACACACTGAGCATGCAGCGTGCCTGCAAGCAGTCTGTGCAGATTTGTTTCAGTCAATATTGCTGATCACACAGTGCAATTTGCTGGTTGATGGAGTATGAAGAGCATCGCTTCAGCCTTATACAGCTCGGTGACAGCTGGTGGCATCACCTGAGGATTGTGCAAGCACCGCCTCGTTTGCTTTGACGTTGAGCTCTAACAGTGGCAACATTTCTGGCAAGTCTGAAAGAACGACTGTAGCGCCTCCCAGTATTGCAGCCTGTGAAGATTATTTGACAACTTTCATTGACCTGTGGCCCTGGAACTTGCCAGTGCACTAGTACGATACAATCTGGCATGCACCTGCCAGCTGAAGTGCTGTTGATGGCGGCACATTGTTTACCTGCCCAACCAAGCCAAGACCACTGCCAAGCTCCAGCACAGATCGGTTTCGCGTCAGATGCTTTCTGTTGCCAATGAAGAGCGCCTGCTCGTGTGCAGATGTCCAGATGCCGTTGCCGACATGGTGTCCTAACCTGTTGTCTGGATCAGCGATCACCCGCAGTTCCCGGTTAAGTCCTACGTTCAACGCGTACTGCAGCAACCCCGTCGGCACAGCCATTCCAGCAGGACTAGCGCAATCTCAAATACGACACTTCAATGGACGTCAACAGTCTTGCCAACAAATTGGCTTGGCTATCGGGGGTTGCATGCAATCTCTCCGTCTACACAGTGTTACATGCATATGTTGCATGTAAACAGCTGCAAAAGCAGTCCGAGACCTTGCGTTTGCCAACATTGCTAGTTGGCGATTGCCGATACTGGGGTTAACACGCTCATAAACCTAGGTTGCCCGAGCAGGCTGACAGCAGTGCATTTGCTTGATGTTCAAGGTGTTGCTCAGGAGATGGTACAAAATCAAGTTAGCTACATGAGCTGTCAACAGCATCTTCATACTTGGAGCTGAAATCAAGAAGACTTGGCCTCTTCAGGTGTTGTTCCAATGTTCAACTGAATCTTCAACAACACTTATGCTGTCGTTTGGCAGTAGTGCACCTAGAGACCATCAATGCATAAAGGCCTTGCTAGTATTCAACAAAAACATGCGTTTATTCTGGTCAAAGGAGGCAGATTTTGGTTTATTCAACTAGGCCTACAAGCTAAAGCAACTCGATTCAAGCATACATTGGCATGAACATCTCTCACTACAGGATCATCACGTGAGCTTTGCACCTAAATGCGCCCTGCAACACTGACCTCGACACAGAACCAGATGAAGACATAGTCATAAGTGCAGGCAGGACATCAAGAACCCGAAGATGCTACAAAGACCCTGCACTTTACCCGGCTGTGACATGCCGCAACTTGTTGAAAAACCTGGCAGTGTGGCTGTAGTGCTTTGAGGGCTTGAAATACGGCAGTGGTTTGTCAGTCATGACTGAATTAGGATGAGCCCAGAATGCACCTAAATCAAAATCGCGTCCATCCCCTTGCAAATGTGATGTAGTTTGAGGCCCTTGGAAGCCTCCGTATAGGTACAGCCCACAATGATCATATCTTGGTTCCCTATCTTCATCATTCAAGCAAGATGTTTCATTCATCTGCCTGAACTTTTCAGTCGCCCAGTTTGTATCAGCACAACCGCGATCCTCTGCATACTTTCTGTAGTCGCACACGCCAGGATCTTGGACAAAAGGCCTTTCAGCTGGACAGGCGTAAATCAGGTTGTGGCACAAAGCAAACATGCCCATCTTGCGCATATCCTCAAAGCACTCCAGTCCCCAGTTGTTGGCTGCTTGCCTAGTATCATGTGTGATTTCAAAAAGCTTTTGTATCGAGCTGGCTCTGCAGAGATGTGCATTGTTGCTGAAGCCAGCCGTGTGTGTGAGCGGTATGGGCAAACGGTTGTCTTGCACCACACATGGGCTGTCAAAGAGGACGCCTGTGATTGTCCGCTTGTTGAACCTGATGTAGTTGACTACATCATGACTGTTCATGACATCCACAAGCTCCATGGCAGTGTGTTTGATGTTCTGGTACTCAAACATCCAGTCATCTTCCACAAACATCAAATAGTTGCACCAGGGTCTCTGTTCACAGATCCACAAGGACCTGTGATATGTTTCTGCTAAGCCTCGACTGAAGTGTATTGAGAGCTTAACCCATACAAAGTCTTCTTTGAGTTCCTCAATCAGGTCCTCCAAATTGCCCAATACGCCTTGAAGCACATTAATGTGGTCCTCATAACTGCTGGCATCAATCCAGATGTATGCTTCCATAGCTTCCCGAGGTGTTTTGTCAAACTGCCCAAAGAAAGAGTACAGATAACTCGTGATTGCCAGCTTGTACAGGGTGACGTCGGTTCCAACATTTGGTCTGTAACCGCCGTGAACCACCAGCATTGCCGGAAACCTTGTATTCCGTCCGTCCTCCTCGTCACCAGCCGCAGCAGTTTGCAGCAACAAAAGCAAGACAACCGCAGCGCACGTATATCTCATCTTTTGCAGTGACTGCGGTTATTTACGCTGGCGTCTGCATTGCACAAATGCAGTTTTGCGTGGTCGAGGGACCAAGGCCCACAGGACCGTTGTAAGTGCGGATTCACCAATACATGCACATACCAGGTGTAGGGCAAGGCTAGCGCTGATACAGCCTTACGCCGAACGTAATTGGTTCATGAGGAACGGAACTTCCTGGTTCTGCGGTCAACGCGAAGCAGTGCAGCAGCGGTGGCACTTAGCGACTTAGAGAAGTTGTCAACGAGAACTCTCGGAGCTGCGGTTGTGAGCTTATTTATCAACAACTTCGCATAGCTCGCGGACTGTGAAACATGGCTCTAATGCATGACAACTCGGGACAATATCTGCTGCATCAAGCTGGCACAGGCGTCCGTGTTCTTTGTGCGCAAGTTCGTGCCGCAGCGGACAACCCTTGACCGATGTTTGCGAAGATGAAGAGGTGCGACTAGTAACAGCTCGTAAGCTTACTAACTGATCCGTGCATTTGTCATTGGGATCGATCAGTCAGTAAGGAAGGGCGATAAGCATCTGAAAGCGCCCTGCCTGACATCATATCGTTGACGGGACGCAATGCGCAGGATCTGCAGGGCAGACAGAGGATGTCTGCTGGGGGTTTGCACATTTTCATACGTGGTCGCCTGAAGGACTAGCTAATTGACGCAGCTGGGCTGAGGCGGACAGACCTTACATGTCCCAGTGGGGCACTCTGCCCGGTCTTGCTGCTTATTGCGCGGAAGCTGTCCGACATGCTGTGCCTGATCGCGAGCTGCAGAATGTGAGCGGAGTCGTGCAGCATGAGCTACAGCCAGCAGAAGTCCGTGACACAGCTGCAGCTACTGAGTCCGTCACTGACCAAGATGACATAGCTGCTCTCAAAGCGCACGGGAGAGATGCAGACATTGAGAACGCGAGACAGAAGTTCAACGAAGAGCGAGTGCACGATGAGATGGCAAGAGTTCGGGCTAAATTCACAGACCAAGTGGACACAGCAACTGATGTGGTTGTCCGCTTTGACTTTATGACTAGCTATGAATCAAGGGTGATCAATGGCTCACACGAGTAACTTTCCTTGCTCCCTGCACCAAAGAGCCCCCTGCAACACATGTGCATTATGCAGGTGGCCATTTTTGTCATTTCAGCTGCAACCCTTGCTGGCTGGATTGTCTTATTTGTGCAGTTCTCCAACATCATGACCAAGGTACTTCATTAAGCATTTCATTTCTTGAAGCACTCTCAGTGAGCAACTTTTAATGCTAGTGCATATTGTCACATCTAGCACCATTCTGAGCAAACAGGCGATTTGCCTGATGATGTCATTTGCAACAGAGCTTGTTGTGGCTTCAACCGCGCAAGCCAGATGCAGGTCCAAGCATTGTAACTTGCAAACCAAACGAATCTTGTGCAGGATGCCTCTATTCACCGCTTCCTGGACAAGACTCCGTTTATCTGGAATGTGGCTGTGGGTAGTGTTTGTCTGGCATTGATGAGTGCAATTCTGGCAGTCAACACCTGGCGCATCATTGACGTCACTAGACAAAAGAAAAAATGGTCAGTATTTGTGCTTACTGCTTACATATAAAGTGTATGTTGTACTCAAACAAGACCTTGGTGCACATATCAAGCTTGCATTATTGCCAAAAACACAACCAACATTCATGCTAGACAGCATATTCATTACAATTGTCATCACAAATGCTCTTTCATGCAGGAGGATACGCCGCAAGCACATTGTGCAACTGTTTTACACTGAGGCAGTCGTGCAGTGGATCAATTTGGTTTTCTATGTTGTACCCAACATCTACATGCTGTATTGGCCCTGCTATTTCTATTCTGGCTTTCTGAACTGGTGTGGTTGGGTCCGCTGGACTTGCTGGAACACAGTACGACATCAACTCCTCTGCTTTGTTGCTGAAAATCTTCGTGTATGCATGCATGTACACTTGTTGGCTTGTTACTTCAATGGAGTTCATGGATCCAGCAAGCTATGGTGTCACCTTGTCAACAGCTGAACCATCAGTCATGCTGCAAAAGGCAGCATGCCATATTTGTCAGTGGCAGCAACTGACGAGGGTCTTGAATGTTTTGCTTGCTATGGACTGCTTCCACACCTGCGAGATGAGTCATTGCTGATGTATTGAGCTGCTCTTCAGATCAATTGTAGTGCATGCACAAATTCAATAAATCCCTGTTCTTGTCTCGAGCATATGGCATATCAAAGACAGCTTCACAAAACGTCAAAGGTGAAGCATTGTGACTGATGTTGTCATGCAGCTGTTCATGTTGTTCCTGATCCATGCTCACAATGGGCGCATGCTTGAGATGCGGCCTGTGCCGAAGCCATACCTAGACGGTCCCTGGCACCTGCACTGGCCCTGCCTCATCCCTTGGATCATGCTTGAGGTTCCTGGCAGCATAGCCTGGCTGCGCAACACTGATGCCTTTGGTATGTGCCTGCCTTGCAAAAGTCACAAGGGCTGTGTTGATACGTTGAACATATGTATGGTCAGCATGACCAACCATCATATCTAAGCTTGCCTGATTGGCAGAGTCGTACTAACTTTGTGCAGTAAGTTCTCTTTGTAAGGAGACTTGACAAGTACATTCTTGATGTAAGGACAATGCAAACGGGAACCAACCTCTGCATTCTGACTGCAGTAGTCCCTCTGAGTAAGGATTGTTTGATGTAAGGACAATTTTCTTCATGACCAAAGCATTTGTTACAAAGAGAACCCCTGCAGCATGTGCATGGTCAGCATGACCAATCATCAGGTTTAAGCTCTCCTGACTGGCAGAGTGGTACTGACCTGACTTTGTAATGGGTTTTGCAGGTAGAGGGAAACAGCTGAAATTGTATGGTTCCAAGCTTATCCCAGCCTGTCAGCATGGCATTCCTTTCAACAACTGCCGCCCAGATCCAACAACAGAAATCAACGTTTTTGTGACTGTTGGGATTGCGCTTCTGTATTTCATCATCACCTACGCACTGATTGTCTGGAAGATGCAGAGGCACAAGACTGTGTCATACCACATTGTGCAAGCTGGCTCTTTGTACTTCAGACTGCAAGTGATGCCCTGAGCTACTTGCATTGGTCTTTGTTCTGCGTCACGCACATCCCTTGTTGACAATTGTCGAACTGTGTTCCCTCAGTACGCGCATGATGTCAAGCTTGCATCCAGCAGTTGCAGCCGCTTTGAAGCTTTGAAACTGTGGTCACCTTGATCAGCACAGCAACTTGTTGGTCAGTGTCTCATAGCTGCATAGCAATAGGCAAGCTGTCACTTGATGCAACATGACTTACTGATGTGAGCGCCGTCTGACAAACATGCGGTCCCTGCAGGCAGTTGCTTTTTTCTGGAACTGCATCATGCATTGAAAACCACTCTGCTGTCTTGAAGGGCAGCAGCACTGACAATTGTGTCACTTGTGGTGCAGCTGAGGCTGCGCATTGTGGTCATGGTTTTCTTTGCCCTGTGCCTGATACTGCTATGGCTTGTGCGCATACAGAGCTGTGCCAGCTTTATCTTCTCCTGGCTAGGCATCATGCCAATGCAGGTAATTCTTCTGTCAATCTTGAACAGGCATCAAGCCCATGCATGCTGCACATCTCTGTGCATGTTCACCACTATGAACTTGCATATGGCGCTGGCGTCCAGGTTAGCAGACCTTGCTATCTGTTCACCAGCATACACCTGGACATCTTCACACCATGTGTACAACTAATGCACGCCTTGCTCTATCATTTCCTGCATATTAGTTGCCGTGTGCACAGGAAGAGCCTGTGTGACCAAACAGAACACATGTGCAGCCTTTTGGCATTTCACCTATGTGCTACCCAGTTTGTGAGTCCTCTGAAAAAGTGCATCACATATTCTGTGGTGTCTGCAGATTGTGATGACTGCCAATGCCTTTGTATGGAACTACATCTGCATGCCCCACAACCCTCAGCATGATGCAGCAGCCAGAAGGGTAAGCTGTTGCAGCCGCTCCATCGCATGGCCACATTACTCCTATGTAGACCTCCTTCAAGTGTTTAAGACCTCTTCTGTCGCACAAATTGTGAGTGTGACAGCAATCTGATGATGCTTTGCAATGTGCATGATGATGTCAACAGCCGAAACTTCTTGCTTTCATGTCAACCTTCAGGAACTGCCGTGCTGCCTGATGTCACACCGTCTGGCTAGAGAGCAAAGCAGAATAAACCCTTAACAAAGGCAGCAATGCCTATCAAGCCAGCTGCCAGGCCACAGACCGTGCTGGACAGTGCTCAGCGCAAAGGAGCTGTTCAGTCATACACAGTGAGCATGGCTCGTGCATGCAGGTGTGGGAGCAGGAGTTTGCTTGGACAGAGGCCGACAAGCCCATCAAGCTGGCGGCTAAGGCCCTCACTGTCCCTGGCAATGCCAAAGTGAACAAGCAGCCCATCTTCTGCTTTGAGACCATGATGCACATGTTGTACTGGAGCTGCCTCGTGTATGACCACAAAAGGGTGAGTGCTTGTCCTGTGCACATGTCAATGTCGTGGGTGGCCAGAGTTTTGAGTGCCCTGGCCGTCAGGACTGCAACAAGCCTATGTCCTGCTTCCAGACTGTGACCTGCATGCTGCTCTTTAGCTGCTCTGTTGTGACCATATGTTGTGCATCATCAGCTTTGTTACTACATACGTACAACATCAGCTGTACATGTGTCCCACATCAGAGCAATGAGTACACTATACAGGTCTGTCATGTCCATAGTGCAATCAATCTTCTGCCTCAAACAAATGGCTGACAGGTTCACCAAGGTCTGGCGTCTCATAGGTGCAGCTCACACAAACCTCACATGTGCTGTGTCTCTTGCAAAACAGCTGTCACACTTGATGTTTAGCTGCCCATGGTGCACCTACATTCTGTCGTCTTCACGCAAAGGCCTGAAAGCTACAGGACCATCTCTTGCTCTGGAGGTCTCGCTTGATCATGCTGATTGGAATAGTTCTTGCAGGCTGTGGCGCAAACACATGACAAAAGGTACAGCAGGAAAGCATCCTTGGCAGTCTCCCAAGAGCACCAACCTCCAGTCTATCAGTCAGAAAGAGCGACCCTGTGTGCTTTATATTGCATCTTGAACAGTACTGCGCTTTATTTCTGACATGATTGTGCTGATTGAGATAGTTCTTGCAGGCTACAGCGCAAACACCTCGCAAAAAGTGCAGCAGAAAAGCGTCGCTGCCAGTCTCCCCAGAACACCAACCGCAAGTCTATCAGTCAGAAAGGACGACCCTGTCACTTGAGACCGCCTTGGGGCTGTACGACCTGACAGATAGTGAGCTGCTTTGGGAGCTGCAGCTGGACACACGCTGCCTTATGGGATGGAGTGACAGCAAGATTGTGTTGGCTTTCAGAGGGACTGCCTCCATGAGCAATGTCTGGTCAGATGTGCAGGTGGGGACATGGTAATTACTAATTATGGTCTTGTTCTGCTTGACACTTGATAGTTGGTGGCTGCGTTGTGGCATGCTGATGTGTTGCTGATGTATTGTGGGCAAGCATTTACTGACAGCGTTCAAGGCTTGTGCAACGATGTCCCTTTTTTGGAATGTGCTTTTGCTTTGACCCTTGTCTTGACATTTGACAGCACTTCTCCTGCATGCTTTTTTGTTTGCTTGCGAGTGCTTTTACTGATTCAAGTAAACAACAGCTGCTTGCAGCATAAAGCGACAATGGCTTCACGCTTCATGACACTAGAACAGCAAGTGAAACTCGTAAAGGGGGGAGCTTTGGAATCATGGACAACATGACAAAAGCAAACTATACGCAGTTCTGAGACAGCTGCATGTGTTGTGAGATGAAAATGGGTTGTGCGCAGGCCTGGAGGGTGGCCCACCCCCCTTTGAGGGGTCACACTCTGTGTGGCACCCGCCCCCTTGTGCATGGGGGTTTTATGAAGAGCTGGCTGGCAGGGGGATTCAACACCAAGGTCATCAACCGCGTCATGGACCTCGTCAACCTGCGCAAGCCCGGCGCGGAGCCAATGCAGATCTACGTTGCAGGTATGGGCAACTCCACTGCATGGTTCATGTACAAATCCTGAACCATTGTCAGCACTGGCAAGACTGTTGCACAGCCAATGCAGATCTCTGTTGCAGGTGTGTGCAATTACGTTGGGTGAAGTGAATTTGCATGCAGCGCACACACAGTGCTGACATTGGCGGCACCAGACACAGGAGGTATAGCAGCCTTTCAGCCTGAGTGTGCAGCCTTCACATGCTGCCTTGAGCCTGTACAGTAGCCTCTCCTTGTAAGGACACTCAACGTGAAGACATTCTCATTGTAAATACAAGAGAAGCCACTGTACCCGACATCTTCATTTTTGCTCAGACAGCTCACTTGTGACACCAGCATATGATGGAAATGTGTGTGGGTCCAGTCTGAGCATAGGCATAGCTTGATACAGCTTGCATCCTTGCAGGAGGTTCTGGTAAACGAAGTCGCGTCTGCCTTGCTAAAGCCAGCTTGCTTGTTGTTTTGGCTTGTGCTGGTACCTTGAATGGGTCCTGTCTGAATGCAGGCACAGCTTGACACAACATGCGTGTTTGCAGGTCATTCTTTGGGTGGAGCGCTTGCCACACTGGCCGCCTATGACATCTGCGCGCAGCTGCAACAGGCTGGCAGGCAGGATGTGAACGTGCTGTGCTACAGCTTTGGAGCTCCAAGGACAGGCAACCGTGCCTTTGCCAAGGACTACAACCGTTTTGTACCTGACACATGGAGCATCATCAATGAGCGGGTGAGAGTTCTGCTTCTGTGCAATTTGTCTCTTGCATGATCAAGCCGTGCATGTAGCTCAAACAAAAAGAAGGGAAGCTTCCACTAGCACGGTACAACTTATTGCAGCTATGGCAACAAATGCAATGTGTATGCAGTCGGGCGTGCAATGCAGATAGCATCAACATGACTGATGCGTCGTCACAAGACTGCTTTCCCAAACACCTTGTGGTTACGCATTTTCTGGCTGCAAGGCTTAGCACTCTTGCTTAGCACTCTTGTGCAGTACAATACTTAGTGACTACACACGAGCCTGCATTTCTACAGCAGCCCATGAAAGCAAGCGCATGCTGTGACACGTAGAAGCTGGTAGCTGAGTACAGGTGAAGTTGACTATGTTATGTTGATGCAGGACGTGGTGACAAGGGGAGGCAAGTTTGTGTTTTTGTACAAGCGGCCAGGCAGGCGCGTCATGCTGAATGCATTTGGCCAGATGATGGTGGCGCCCACCCTTCTTGAGACCTCAGTGCGCCGCAGTACTACAGGCAAGTGCAAGGGCTTTCCATTTCATTGTCTTAGTACATGCAGAGACTGCATGCATGTCTTATGATGATTATTGAGCATTTCCTGCTGCTCACCAGGGAGAGCAGGGATTTGCTTCTTGTGTAGAGATCAATGCAGCTGGCATGCAAAATCTCCCGAACAGGCCTGAATGTGACAGAACTGCTCTGCGTTATGGGTGTGATGCTATCTAGCATTTACAACAGCTTGTGTTCTGGTGAGGCAGCAGCTTGAATCAATCAATTCCGCTGGCAGACTTTCTGGCAAGGGACTGAGACTCCCTATGCAATGATTCAGACACTGCAGTCGTGTCGCATCTTTCAGCTAAGTGTATTCATGATGGCCAGCATGAGCATGTTTGCCTTGGGCTGGGTCAAACACACCTGGCTTGCAGGCAGGTAGTGAGCAACCTGGTTCATTGACATACTCCCAGGGTACCTTCGGTGCCAACGGTTTTCAAGATCGATGGCATGCAATGTGCATTGGGAACATGTTTCAACAGACCAGGTTGCCAAATTTCTGCCTGAACGCCAGGAGCATCAGTGGTGCACTCACGCAAACATGCAAGATTATGCTGCAAACATCAGTCATGAGTGGTCACCAAGAGCATCTCTGTGCCTGTAAGCGACGCAGACAGGCAGACTGACTAGCAGTTCTGGACAGGCAGGCAGGCAGGTTGGCAGACAGATAGAGAGGCAGGCAGGCAAACAGACAAGCAAGCAAGTAAGCAAGCAAGCAAGCAATACAAACAACCAGATAGCTACTGAAAGCTGTGGTCAATGCGCAGGCTCCAGTATGGATCAGCACTTCCTGACCAGCTACTACCATGCTGCCCTGTCTGTCGTGCTGGGCCAGTTTGGTATCAAGGGCTTTGCCGACGGCCCTGAGGGCATTGTCAGGCTTGTGGAAGCCTCACCATTCATCAAGGCAAGCCCAAATATCCCTCCTTCATCTCTTTTGCCAGTGCGCCTACTTTGTTTCTGCTTGCTGAGAACAGAGCTGTCCATCAAGTGTGTAAGTGCCTCTCCTAGCATTTGCAGCAAGTTGACTACATATTACAGGTGTGCCAACTATGACTGCCTGTGTATTCTGGACATCCCTCTGCAGAGTGACAATAGGTTTTTGCTTGCACAGCTGTCATGTAAGTCTGCACAGAGTGTGCCTGGCACAGGCAAAACTCAAAGTCTGCAACAGCTGCTTACACAATTGCTCGTTCAATACAGGACTTGCTGGGAAGGCACATGGGCATGCAGCTGGAAGACATGAAGCAGTTTGTCACGCTCAGCACACAGGCCAGGCAGCAACAGACCCTACCAGGCAGCTACCTCCCTCCAAAGGGATACTACCGCGTCAAGACCAACAGCCGACAACAGCTGCAACGACAGTCATGGTTGACTTCCAGCTTACGTACACTCCCCAGCTGCTTTGGTCTATCATCCTCAGACCAAGAGAGTGCAGCAGGCAACTTGGGCCGTGCTAGTGTTGAGTCTGATGGCAGCACACAGCCAAGTACGGATATGCCGACTGTCATTGAAGTCAGCTTACTAGGAGAGGAGCTTGAGGATGCTAGTGCTGCTGGCAGCTCCCAGACACGCAGTAGCTGATTTTCTGCGAGGCAATCTCTTACTTTCGTTGTGAAAGGCGCTTGTCACGCTGATGCTGAGTTTTGCACATCAGCACTCAGCTGTCAACAGAGGCTCACTGTCATCCACGTCCGCTTACTGAAAGGAGCAGTGGCTGACGGCCTGTCAAAGGTCTCTACATTGCCTTTTGAAAGACATTTGTACTGCTAGCAGAGCAACACTTGCTAAAGCAGGCAATGTTGAAATCAAGGGCATGGCAGTCTTGGACTGGCGGCTTGAGGGGAGCTTCAGCAGGAACTATATTGAGGAAAGCATGATTAGACAAGGAGCTTAAGAGAAGCTTCGGGCGGCAGGTCCTTGAGGAAAAGCTTGAAGCAAGCCTCTGTTCAAGCCTCCACTGCAACAGCCTTGACAAAAAGCTTCAGTAGGCAAGAGTACGACAGAAGCTTCAGCAGGCAGGGAGTGTCACAAGGAGCCTCTGAAGTCATGCACACCCTGAGGCAGGCAGTGTAACAAACCTCACGTAAAAAGTTGCAGCCACATTGTGGCAGGGTGAGCATGGTGTAACTATAGGCCCATACATTGTACTGTATGCCAAGTGACGGCCACTACGTTACAGGCAGGTGTGCAGCAAAAGGCTGCAAGCAAGCTGGGAACAGCAAATAGCCCACCTCGGGAGCATAGCAGCCAATCTTGTGAATGAACAGGAAGTCAGGTGTGTCGCAAAAGACTGCAAGCAAGCTTGGCAATGCAAAGGCCCCTCCACCCCCCACAAGCGAGAAAGAAGCCATGCATGCGAAGCAAGCAATGTCAGGGCGTGTGTCCATCATGTGTGTTGCCTGTTGCTGCATGGGAAGCAGCTTGCAGTAACCGCAAGGCCAGATCCTTGTACAACCAGATCCTCATACTGCCACAGATCCAATTTTATGCTTGCTTTTTTCAGATTTAGATTTCCAAGTCTAGACACTGTGTCTCTGCTCTCAAGCGGCGCCATGGATGAATTTCCTCTTCTTCACGACAGTAGGGAGGGGCTAAGGCGTCATGCAGATTTACATAGCCGATTTACTTCATCCCTCCCCCCCCCCTTATCTTTGTTTTGTGCACCCTTGTTGCCGATTTTGAGAATCTTTTCGAACTCAGTAGAAAGATCTCTGATTAGTTGCTGTATTGACCAAGTTTCCAAAGTGTCTGAATCCTCAACCTTTGCTGGACTGCACATGGTAGCAGCGCTGGGTGCTGAACTTACTGCAGGCAAAGTGCTGTATGGTATGTCAGTGTGTGATGCTTTGCTTCAGCAACTCCTCTTTTGTTTGCCTTGCAGTACCTGAGAAATGTAGAAACACGCCGATGATGCCAGTCATAACGGTGACCGTGGATATCTTATTGATGATACAAGGTGGTAGAGACCGCACATGCATTTACGGGATGACAACATACAGTCCCCCCAGAAAGTTTTGCACCACGTGTCTGCAGTGCTCAGCATCCTAGTAATCT
>BDIU01000491.1:0-10621 GCA_002118135.1 Trebouxia sp. TZW2008
TATCCAGCACTGTCATCCGTGGCGCGCTGCAGATGTGTAACTGCGTCTGCAGTTGACGCAGTCTTGGCAGCACCCAAATCTACCTGTTCGCCCAAGGCGGCGAGCCGTGTGCCCAAGGCGTTGGATTTGGCTATGACACCGTTGAGAGTGCATGTTGGCCCCTGAAAGCAGGCTGGGTTGTAGTTCGCGGATAAGCGACCACTCATACGCAGAAGTGCACAGCGAAAGAGAGGCAGTGGTGGTGTCGAACTGACACCGTTCAACACATCCCTAAGTGTTGAAATTGCTGTACGCACAGCAAATCTTGCAAGAAGAAGCAACCAAAATAGATTAATGCGCTGAGTAAGCAGCAGTAAAAAGGAACGCTGTCCATGTGATCGTGGACAAGGTCACCACGTGACATGGGAAGCTTGACAAAACCACGCCAAACCAGGGACGTCACACACACGCACACCTCCTGCTTTAGCGCCGCTTGCGGCGCCGCCCTTGTACTAAAGCCCTGGGGTACCAGCATAACCCGGTGAAATTCAAATTTACGCTCTTCTGCAGGCAGAGCTAGTGACAGCAGTGCGCAGTGGCTATAGAGGCTGTATGCAGAGCGCGCAGAGATTAAGCTCTGACGCTGTAACGATGTGGGGCTGAACCTACAGAAGCTGCACGCAGCTACTTCAGAGGTTGCAGAAAGTCTATTGATGACCCCAGCGTTTTGATAGGATTTCGCCAAGATGACATAATCTTGATCGTGATCTTTCTTGTGCGCATATACGTCAACTTCTGTTGGACTTTGGAGTTTGTCTGTTCTTTCTGCAACTACATTGGGATTGTTGATTTAGACATCATCTTAGTGTCATGTGGTGACTTGACTAGCATAGGATCCATTGGGCTAATAGTTGCTATCACACACTTGGATCACGGTACACTCTGGCCGTTTGGCTAGCTTGGTAGTATCGTGACATCCCCATGTTTCACAACCTAGGAGGATTGCTGGAAGATTTTGTGACAATTTACATTTGTTCTTGAAGACGCTGGCCTTTTTGACTCGGATTTGAGCCCTGTTGGGGTCCTAATTCAAACAGTTCCCGGAGACACATTGCTCGCACTGCATTGCTCACCTTTCAACCTGGCCACGATTGATCTGGTTGCACAATGTCGTGAGCTATTTCGTCGCTGCTGTTAATGTCTTCTTGTCACATCATCGTTCCATTCTGTTACTGTTTGATATTAACGTCCTGTTCGAGATCCAGTGGAGGGGCACAGGACACATAGCAAACTAAATATCATCAGGCCGTCTTCTGAGTGAGACTTGCTTGACGTCGCGCGTGGAGCGGTGTCCGTGGTCTTTCGCAAAACTACGGTAATACGCAGGTACAAATTGCTGCAGGGAAAGGGCTTCATAGTACTTGCGTTCTGTGCACGATCTGTGCACCTGCAACAGCTGTGGTCCCATATGTTTAGATGTCACACGGCTCACAAAACGGCCTGACTCCGTTCGTGCGCGACTGTCCAGATTGCATTTGTCCCCCTTGTTCCCCCAACAGCAACTGGCAACTGTACGGCTGGCCAGTCACGAGTGGTGTTGTATTCCTTTTGCTTGGGATTTTGTGTACAGACGAGGGACGAAGAAAGATCCTTAGGTTGCTGAGCAGCCCCAAACGCGGGCTCTCTGCCATTCGTGCGTACCTAGGCAGCAGACGGGATTCCGCCAGTGCACAGTCCACCGCACAGCCCAGCATCGTTACTCCTGTCCCAGAAATCGAAATCGATATACCTTCGCAAGAAGCTCGAGTCTTCAATCGCGGGTTTTCACGGGCAGGAGCTATCAACACAGCTGGTCCAGATCTGACACCAGAGCCTGAGAGCAGTTTGCAACAGGGCTGACTTGATTTGCGCTGTCAGAACGAGTCAAGCAGGCACAACTCCACACATGCTCCGCCGCAAGCAGAATCACAAGGATGGGATCAAGCAGTTACCAGAAGCGCACCCAGCCACAACCTTTGCACTCCTTTCAGTCTGCCTCACAGAAAGAGCGCAAGGAGCCAATTTTCTCACTTGGTTTGCTGCTACTACTACCTGCAACCACGAGACGCAACTGTTGTGGAGGAAAGCAGAACAATTCTTCATGGAAGAAATGCGCTGCATGGGCCCCTTGATCAAAGTGTCTGGTGATCTGAAGCCATCAGGCAGCTACTTGATCCTGGCTCCCCGTGTGTCTCTGTTGCCAGACATGCTCCAGGCAGCCAAGGAGTTCATGACAGCATGCGCATCATTCAAAAGCCTTCATGTACAGCTGCAGCTTGGACGCTCTGCTGTGATAGACCAAATTGGTAAGAAATGGCTGCTTGCTGCCCTGCAATGCATATGCAAGGGTGTGCTGACTTTCGATATGCATACTTGTGTAATTCTTTCAACAATCATAGTGCTGCAGGCGTACAATTTGTAGCCCCTAGCCCCTTCTTCAACGCACAGTGGAAACAGCATCGCAATGGGTCAGAATGTGTTCAGTTATTTGCTGCGCTTGCACCCAAACATGCAACAGTCCATGCCTTAATCTCTAGGGCTGATTACAGCGCAGAAGCAACAAAGCTTCAATTACAGTATGGGTCAGACCTGGAGCAGGTGCTTGCTCAGGTGAAAATTGTCATGCTGGTGCATGTAGTGCAGTATCCAATTTTTACCTTACAGCTTCTTTTTGCATGCTAACAGCAGCCAATGCGCATCCAGGTACATTCTGGTCCTAATGCAGACAACAAGTTTCCCTTGGAGCAGTGCACAGCTGGCTGCACCATGAATGTGCCAGCAGATGGGATGGTGTTCATGATGTTGCTTACAGTTCCAGCTGGGGACAAGATCCTGTACAATCTTGTGACCTAAGTGATGAAAATGTTTGTGCTGCAACCAATCTTACAGCAGCTGTCTCCATGTGACAGCAAGCAGTCGTTCTTGTCTCACCTCCAGCCTGAGCTCGCACTTGATGAGTCACATACGCCATAGCAAAAGCAGGTTGAGATTGCACATGTGATTGAGGTGTCTCAGGGTGAGCCCACGGCCATGAGAGACTAAGAGAAAGTAACAAGCAGGTGTTACATGGTTTTAAAACAGGGGTTTTAAATAGTGGATAAATGGGCATGGACAAGTATGATGTGACAAGTAAAGATCTGCTAACTGTCTTGTTATCTTCTGATCTGAGCTGAACCTGCTCTAGCAAGACGTGGAATTTGAGGAATACATTTGTGTCTGCCTGGATGCTGCGTCATCCCCTGAAGCGTTGCTCACCACTGCAAGGCATGGCATACTGGTCCCAAAACAGTGCCAAATAATGTGGTGGCACAAACAAAAGGATGGCATTGTTGTTTGTGAACTGATCAGGACAAGCTGTATGTTTTCCTGTACGATATGAACAATGACATCTTTTGTAGTCCATTGACATCCATTTCCTGTTGATTGCGAGTCTAAGTATGAGTGCCGCCTACAGATACAACCGTGATCGTGGCTACATGACTTGTTCTAAGTGATGATATCCCGGCTCATTTCATCCCCATGTAGGGTACATTGCAAAGGCGACATGTGGCTGCGCTATCACATTGCTCTGAGTCAGCTGTGATTGCATGACTCAACGGCATCTTTTGCAGATCACATAGGGGAGCTAACTTTAGGCACTGACAGCCATGTACTTCTGTTGCGTACCGACACGTGATAGTACCTATTCAGTGCATCTGAACCAAGCACAAATATGGTACCATTCTACAGACTGCAATTTCAAAGTAGTCATCATGACAATCATCAAAGCAACCAGCACCTTGTCTTTGCTTGCTTGCTTAAATTGACCGAGTACAGAATTTGCTTTTGCAAAAGACAGGGCTCAATTGTGTGTGGGAGCTCTGGCAGGGGCCATGACAAATTGCAGTCCTGTTTTAACTGCATCAGGCTTGCTGCTATCGTTGCACATCATTAGTACATTCTCCTTGACTTTGCAATTGCTTCACGGCACTCAGTACTGGCTGCTTGAGCTGTTGACACAGCGCTTCACATGCAGCAATCTACGCTGTGGTGCAGTTGTGTCTCCAAGGGGCTCCTTCACATCCTGCCTGTCTGACATGAGTACGTCTGCCATGTCTGCTGCTTGCCACCCCTCATTCCCCAGCATTTCAGAGCCGTTGGCATGGCCAGCTGCAACCACCGCTGTGAGATGGACTTGCTTGATGGGCTGCAACTTCGCCAACTCTCCATTAAATATCGTGCCTGCACTCCTCTTCTTGCTTGCAGTGGGCTGCTGCCCAGACCCATCAGCCTGGTTGTCGGCTGCAAGCTGCACCAAGGGCGCATCCACTCCAACCCTAGCCAAGTCTTGGCCATGGCTGCTCCCCATACCTTCTGCATTAGTGATGGGGGTGCCGGACTGCTCCAAAGAGGAAGTTGGCATCGTCAACCCATTAGCGCTGGTGTCCAGAGACTGTGCATCAGCATTGGGCATGCTGAGCTGCAATGAAGGAGGAAGCAGCCCGGACAAGCCAAGCCATCGCTTGGTTTTCTACACCTACCAGAGCATGGCTGTGCATGCTTGGCAGCACCAAAGGGAGGGACCTCAGTCTCGTCGCTACATGAGCAATGCTGACCAATCCAAGGACAGCAGCACTGGGCTTGAATGGCTGCACATCAGGCTGAGCCAAGGCATCGCTGCTGGCTGCAAGCCCGCAACTGCTGTCTGGTGCCATGAAAGCTGCAGCGCTGTCGGACCTGTTGCTGCTGTGCTGCAGTCTGTCCAGGGCTGCAAATACCTTTGCTGGCCAGAACTGCCCTGCTGCGTTGACTCTGATGCAGTTGCCCCTTTGAGGGGCGCTCAACGCCGGCAGAGGCTCATGAGGCTGCATGTTGGCTGCGGCCACTCAGCATGTTGGTGTGAAGCCTGGCTGTTGGCAGTGACACCTGCACCATCAGTATGACAGTGAGTCAGTAGAGAAGCATGTATCAACAACTTAACAATGAGATTCAGCGAAAATGAGATTCAGCAGACAATGTCAAGTTGTGCTGTCCCACTGCAATGGCTTTCAGCTTATGCCTCATCAAAAATGAAGTAGTTTGTCTTGACTTGGCTTTGTTCAACGACTTTGAAATCTTGCCAAATTGCAGCAGACCAATCTCTGAAGGCTTGAGATGTCATTTGAAGTTACTGAAGTACTGAAGTGGTGCATCATTCAAGATGGTCTGAAACAGTGCAGCATTTAGCACGTTAGCATTCAGCACTGTTAGCGTTTAGCACTGTCAGCATCTAGCACTTGTTCTGCAAATAGCAGCTGAATGGTTCTAGCTTTGACACTCCAGCCAAAGCATGGTCCACAGGTCACAGCTCATGCAGATGCAAATGCATATATTCATCACAGGAAAAAGTGCTAAAGCTGCATAAACTAGCTGGGCTGTGCAAAGATGCCGTGAAGTGCATGCTGGGACATCAAAACCATGTCTTGCTGCAGCAGGAGCACGTACGAAAAAGAATGTGGACACAAAGAAACGCTGAATGCTTGGGATGGCAAATGTGACAGTCTGAGGGGTGTGCCAAATATCTGACCCAGCCTTCCCTGCGCGTATTCAAGACACGTGAGCCAGTCAACCCTGCAGCCTTGATTGCACTGTGCCCTGCCCAAGTACTGATGGGGCTGTTGGGCTCAACCCCTGCCCTAATAAGCCCAAGGCTGCTGAAGGAGAGCCCTGTCGCGCCTCCAGCTTGTGCAGCATGTGTGCAATGAGGTAGCAACACATGCATTGCATCTGTAAGGTGTGTGAGCAAGGTGAATGTCAGTGCATACCTTGTCGTTGGCACTGTCCAATGCTGCCCTTCTGGCAATGGGGGAAGGGGCCAAGGAGGGCCTACTGCAGGGCTCCTCTGCTGGTGACAGCCTCCTGGGAGCTGCGCACAACCAGGTGAGGCGATCCTGAATGGCACCTAAGGCAATCAAACAGCATGTGAGACCTCTTGAAGCAGCATTGCTGCAGAAGGACGCATGACGCAACAATGGCCAAGCACAAAGAGACTGGATCTAATTTGGTACATGACCTTAGATCTGTCAGTGAATTGTTAGCTCTGCATGCTCTGTCTGTTTGGAGCCTGCAGCCATTCAAACAGGATTGGGATGTGTGGTGTGCTAGAATAACTGCAAATGGACAGGACGTGCAAATATGGTGCTGCTCAGCATGCCTTGCGGCACTTGGGATTGCAGTGCTGTGTTTTGCTGCAAAGTGTATCATGCACCGTGCTCAATGAACAGATATGCACAATTCCAGACATGATAATCTGCCGTGGTGAGATTGCAGGCCTCTGTGCCCAGTCTTGTATGACCAGCAGCAGTCTTGTGCATCAGTATGGGCTGCTGAAATCCTCAAATTCCAACAGCCCCGGAGCCAATGGCCCTGACTGGCAACAGTCCTGACTATCAGCGGCACGAAACACAAGAATTCCTGACTGCCCATGCATATCAGCAGGCAAGGCTGCCAGCATACTGTGCCTTTTCATGGGGAGGCAACGTCGTAGTCATGTTGACCCGCAACATATGGCTATGAGCTGATTTCTGAACACATCAACCTATGCCTCACGCACAGGTCTGCAGGGCAACTGGAATGCTGCGCAGCTTGTTCAAGGCATTGGTCAGGAAGTTGCCGCGTTTGGCGCAAGCCTGTATGAAGGGCTGCACAAAGCAGCTTAGCTGGCTGGTTTGAGGGGGTCTGCCATGTTTTGGCATGTGGCTGATGTTCACGCAGCAACTTCAGCACAATTTTGGGATGCAACATCTGTTCATCCTCATTGCTGCTGTAGGCAATAATGTCATCCAGGGAGACCAGCACAAACTGAAAGCCGTTTTGGTCTATCCGGACGTCACTCAGCATCTACAGCAGCAACAGAGATGAGCACGTCTTCAATCCCACAGCCGGGCTCAATATGCTGCATAGACGCAAGGTACATGTCAGACTTGAAGTGCACCATTGTCAAAAGCAAAAGCTAGCGAGACTGCTTACAGTGTGGAAGCTGTCGCTGCACTTTGTGCCATTCACATGGGATGCCACAGCTAATCATTATCGACAGCGTATCAGGAGTCACTCCATCAGCATTGAACAAAGCCAATTTGATCAATCTTAGCTTGCCGCCAATCAACCCATGGATGCTGCATTCATGGCTGCAGGACTAACCCTGGAGCAGCCAATGTACCAGCTTTCAACTGTGCGCCAAACCAAGCTGCACTGCCTTTCAGAGCTTTCCCATGCCCTTGCTGTATCTCATGATGGCATGTCACAGGCTTTCTGATGCTCTTGTTGTGATGCATGATAGCATTTATGAGCCTTGCGATGCCTGTGTGCATGTGGAGGAACATGGCTTGTAAAATTGTACAGTTACTATGTTGTAGTTATCATTAGTATCATCGTCGTTGTTGTTGATACTATTATTCTGTAATTGCTGTTGATGCTGTAAAGACTGCTACTGTTGTTATTTATACTACACTACCACGTTCACTGTTTATTATCACTTTTGGTATTGTTCTTATCATATTATTGTTGTTATCATTAGTCATCACCATCATCATTATTGCATGGCAGAGGAGCCAAGGCACGCAGCACAGATCAGCTCCATCTGCCATGAATTCAAAACAAGCAGCCAGGCAGCGTTGTTGACCGCTGCTCATCAGCTAGTCTTGAATGATTGGCAGATGGATGTGATTCGTTACAGGAGCTTGCAGGTGGCCAACGCAGACAGCAAGACTGCGTGGCCTGCCCCTCAATCTCCACCCCATTCTTCCCTCAAGTCACCTTTTTGCTTTCCTGCACTCCTGGGCTACTTCTGGGACACCAGAACCTCTCATAATGGCGCCTGACAGTCTATTTTTTCAAGCAATACTGCAAGCACAATGGGGAAAGTATGATCTGATGCAAGAAATGACCAAGGCAAAAGCTGTATAAACTACATGGTTGCTCACAAATAGCCACCACAGGGCTGGTCGCTTAGGGCTGCTGCCAGCTGCACCACAACCAGGCTTGAGCAAAGCTTCAGGTGCAGCTGATTTGACCCACAGGAGCTGCACTAGTGATGTGCTTGAGCCCAGCCGGTTACCTGATGTTGCGTCTCTGCATATTTGTAAGTGCAGTACGCAGTGATCAACCAAGCATGCAAGTGCAAGCCTCGGAAAAGAATTGTAGGTCGCATGGTGCAACTGCTCGTAGCTCGGCTGCATTTGACCAAGCAAAACATGTCTGACACTTGCACCTGAAGATTCCACTGCCTCAGCTACCCTTGTTGTCACAACATCACACTGTTTGACATGCAAGTGCAGGCACTGCAGTTAATTTGACAGTCAAACCCTGTGCCAGGAAGACTACCTTAGGCAGTCAGTCGCCGAACTCCAAACTGGCTGCATGAAGATGAAGACTACTCCCTTCTCCTCGTCCTCTTCAGCAAAGATTGCTGTGGCAAAAGCAGCAGGTGTGTTGTGTGTCAAAAGACCTCAGTATGCAAGAGTATTCACACCTTGTCAGAGTCCTATCCTGACTACTGCAGGCAACTTGACTTGCCATCACCGCCACTGCTGCTGCCACCGCTCACACCACTGCCAGTCGCATCAGCTGTGCCCCTGACAGGACTCATGCAGGCACGACCCCTGCTGCTGCTGTTGGCCTGGTCTGAGCCAACTACCCAGGGGCTTGGGGCTGCTCTAAAGGGCTGGCTGGTCTGGCCCCTGGGCCTGTTGACACCAACCCTGAGCCGCTCTGCTGTCCTCTGGGGCTGGATGGCCAGGGCCCTGGGGCTGTTCATGGCAGCCAGGCCGTCAGGGATAGCCCCCTCTGTGTTGTGACCAGCAATGCAATGACAAATACCGTTCAGGCTGCGAAGCTCACATCATCATGCCTTCCAGCACACTGCAGTTCCAATGAGCAATTCAGAACGCAGGTGCTGCTCACCAGCTGAAAAATATGCGCAGGCAACGCACGCCGCTGGTCTGCAGTGCCATGGGGATTGAAGAGCTGCCAACCTAGGTACAGCCCCCCTTGGACCCCCCTGCGCCATGTAGGCGAGCCTGCAGCCTACATTCATCTCAACAACGTGTGATTACCAGCAATGAAGCTGCCAGTGATTGTGTGCATGTTGTATAAGCCAATGCGAGCGGCGCATCCGATTGCCGTAGACCTTTGCAGCAAAATAGGACGGCAGTCCAAAAGCATTGCTTGCCAATTTGACATCAAGCATGGATGAGCCAGAACATATGTCTCTGTCTTGCATTTGCAACTGTGTTTTACAGTTTTGACAATTTTTGAATTTTCTCCCAAGCTGACAAAGGTTTTCTTTGCTTTTCAAACCTGACAAACCCAGACCATAGTCATCAATCTAACAATCGTGGCCACCCATCAGCATACATGACCCAGGCAAAGATCTGCAAAGAGCACCAAGCTTGCCTGTCATCCCACAACAACGCATGGCCCCCCTTCCTTGGGGCTCCTAAGCTGACACTCAGAGAAGAAGGCTTAGAAAGGTCAAGAATACAGCTTGCTTGAAGCGGAGTCACAGCTGCCGAAAGCGGTCGCAGCGCAAGATATGCATGGGTAAAGCATGCACTTCTGGTTCACAAAAGGCACTGGTGTCAGGAGGTGCCTGACTTGTCAGCTGTGTCGTGCGCTAAAACGATAGTCAGAGATACCTGACTTTGGTCAACGTCACTGGGCAAATAGGACAGCTGTCAAACGTAGTATCCAGTCTTGTTCCAGCAAAGCCGCATACAACCAGCAGCAGCTGTTTGCCCAGAAAATTACAAAGGCATGCTGCCTGCAAAAGCTCGCCTGTGAACAGGTAGAGCCCGTGCAGTCAGCACAACTTTGTTTTCTGTCAAACCACTTGCATAGCACTCCTGAGCAAAGTGCACTGCCACACAGATAATTTTGCCAGGGTCTGGCCTATCCTATTCCTAATGACTTTAACGGTGACGGTGGCGCTTCGCTGGCGCGAACAATTTGCACCTGCTGATATCCAGCCACAAGCATGCGCCAGAATCCTGAGCTGTTTAATTCAAAACTGAGCACGGATTCGCTGAGGAGCGTGCTGAGTTGTGCTACTTGAGTCTGAGTCACGTTGTTACAGCTGTGACTAATGCAAATGTCCTGATCAAGACTTTCCGGCTCCCCTGTATGCTTGAGCATTGTGACACTTACTGATCACTTTTGATTCCGCTGTGCACTTCTGCGTATGAGTGGTCGCTCATCCGCGAACCCCTCGCGCGAAGCCAGTCGTTCAGATGCCGGATTTTTAGATCTTTGGTCGGGTCGCTTTATTTCGGCGTGCTTCTCGGCCAACAGCTCAGGCCGACCTTCAGCCAGTACAGTAGGCGCTATGATGTCTTCTGCCAAAGACTCAGCGGGGCCCAGCTCAGCAGCAGCTGCCCAGCCCGCGGCTGTCGGGGGCTCCCAAAACATACAACCCAGCTTGCTTTCAGGGGCCAACATGCACTCTCAACGGTGTCATAGCCAAATCCAACGCCTTGGGCACACGGCTCGCCGCCTTGGGCGAACAGGTAGATTTGGGTGCTGCCAGGACTGCGTCAACTGCAGACGCAGTTACACATCTGCAGCGCGCCACGGATGACAGTGCTGGATA
>BDIU01000492.1:0-45930 GCA_002118135.1 Trebouxia sp. TZW2008
CAGCAAAGGTGGTGTTGAGATAACACCATTTTTGTTTGTGTATGCAGTGTGCACTTAGGCAGATGTGAACTTGGTCACAGCTTTGGTGCCCTCTGACACAGCGTGCTTGGCCAGCTCGCCAGGCAGGATCAGGCGGACAGCGGTCTGAATCTCCCGGGAGGTGACTGTAGGCTTCTTGTTGTACCTGGCCAGAGAAGCTGTCTCCACAGCGATCTTCTCGAAGATGTCAGCGATGAAGGAGTTCAGGATTGACATGGCCTTTGAGGAGATACCAGTGTCTGGGTGAACCTGCTTCAAGACCTGCAAGAGCAGAGCAGCATGTCAGCGATGTGTTGTCGTCTGCAAAGAGTTTTGAACTCTGTTGCAGAGCAGATCGTGTGCACGACATAGGCATTTCCGGGGCTACCCACCTTGTAGATGTAGATCTTGTAGCTCTCCACAGCCTTCTTGGAGCCCTTCTTGCGGCCAGCGCTGGACTTCTTGGCAACTGACTTCTTGGCAGGCGCGGCGGGCTTCTTTTCTGACAATGCTGCCTTAGGAGCCATTTTGCAGAAATTTGGGTGACAAGTTGCGACGAAAGCGAGTGAGCAAAGGAACTGAAGGCTGAGAGAGCTTATCGAACTTGTGTCTCGAGAGTCTACCGAAGTGCTTCTTGTATCGACGGGACCTTGCTGTCAGGGGCACTTCTTCGAACTACAAGGGCTGCTCGGTCAAGATTTAAGCGAAACAGCCCTTGAATTCCAAAGTTGCGTGTCCCTTCAAAAGGGGTCTCTAGCAGGATCACCTACAACACCTTCGAGCCTCTCAGTCTTCCTGTGTAATCAGCTCTCCTACCTCCCTATCAACAGTCACCATGGCCCGTACCAAGCAGACAGCTCGCAAGTCCACCGGTGGCAAGGCACCTCGCAAGCAGCTGGCCACCAAGGCAGCAAGGAAGAGCGCTCCTGCCACAGGAGGCGTCAAGAAGGTACGCAATAGCTATTAGCAAGCATGAACTGGCCTCTGCACACCAAAAGGCTACTGCCCACTTGCAGTGCCAGACCCAACAGTGATGACCTGCTGACTTCTGTTGTGTACTGTTGCAGCCCCACAGGTACAGGCCTGGAACCGTCGCTCTACGTGAGATCAGGAAGTACCAGAAGTCCACCGAGCTTCTGATCCGCAAGCTGCCTTTCCAGAGGCTTGTGCGTGAGATCGCCCAGGACTTCAAGACTGACCTGAGGTTCCAGTCATCAGCAGTCCTGGCCCTTCAGGAGGCTGCTGAGGCCTACCTGGTTGGTCTGTTCGAGGACACCAACTTGGCTGCCATCCACGCCAAGCGTGTCACCATCATGCCCAAGGACATCCAGCTGGCTCGCCGCATCCGTGGTGAGCGTGCTTAGGTTCACAGCCTGGCACCTCTCTCCTCAACCCAAAATGGTGTTATTTCAACACCACCTGCCTGGAATCCGAGCTTGCTTTGTACCCTGTTGACCTTCAGTTTGCACTGCACTGTTTATGGCAGTTGATTATGCAATGCCTTGACGGGTACTCTCACAGCACATCCCATACAAGATAGCTGCCTTTGCAAGAGCAACAGCTGAACGCAATGCAAAAAGCTGCAGCTGCTGCAGTTCTCACGGTATGCTGTTATGCATGGAAGGCTCCACTAGCTTTGCCCTGCTCTGAGGCATTTGTCAAGCAGCTGACTGAGCAAGGGCATGCTGCTGGTCGATTTGGACATGCACCTTGTGCCTGATACAAAGTGTAGCATTGTCTGCTGGCAGCCAAGACTTTATGACAATATTGCTGTCAAATCCTGTGATCTGAATATCCCCGTACCCCTTTCATGCAAGCGCAATGCAATGATTGCTTCATGCTAGGCGTCAGTAGGCCAGACAATGATGTAAGAAACCCAAGGTCTGAGTTTCCCGGATCTGTAAGCTACAGAGCTTACATGCCCAAGCCAAAGCTTTGACCTGGAAAAACATGTGAGAGTAACGACAGGGGGGCCGTTCGTCGGTGTGTTTTGAGTTCATCAACCACAATGCAAGGAGTCCTTGGACAGCAAAGCCACAGCTACCAGAACATCCAGTCTTCAGCATAGATGACGTACACACCTAACAATAGGTTGCAAACTATGTGTGCAATTACAGCTGGACCTAGTGACCCAAAACAGAACACAAGACCATGCATGAAAATGGCAAAGATCATGCCCAGGACTGGCTCAAACACAAACCGTGTATGACCTGCACCAAAACAGAAAATAGAAGCTGCTAAAGCTATGAGATCAAATGCTCTCAACGGAAGTGCTGCAAAAGACGGCCACCTCCACCCAGAAAGCAAATTGAGAAACACCCTGTACAAGAAACTCCTGTCGTACACTTCTTCAAAGACAGCTGTAAGCAAGCTGGAATTGATCAGTCTGACAGCAATCAGCACACGTGCTGTTGACCCTTCATGTCTTCTGTATGGATTCCAAGGTCTACGCCTAGTCTGTTTACACGACAACAACTTGGGTACACCTACCCACAACAGGGTGCTTGCTACTCCTACTGTACCACCAATGAGCGCTGACTGACGTGTCAGTGAAAAGTCCCTCAATCCCACGATTTTCCCGAAGAGCAACATGATAATGAGATTGAAAGGCAGGCGAATGGCATACTGTTGATACCTTGTCAACGGAATGTAGGGACTCAAGTACGAGAGTATAGTCATGATTAGCTGATGTGCAGAGCACCAACCTGCCAGGCTGTATTGGCCTAATGTCAATATGTTCAGACAGTGCAGCACCACCGGGGGGACCATATGTGTTGCAACATATGTCAGCTCCAGCACCTGAACCACCTGTGCTTTGTTGGACAGGCGGCGCTGTTTGTCTGGAGACTTCTGTAGCTTCTGCAAACTGTCGCCCAAACTGTATGCTGGCATCTGTTTGCCTCTTGCAGTCATAATGCTATGCAAACAACCTGCAGCTTTGAAGGTGGTCACTACAGTGAAGCCTTCAAGCCACTAAAAGCTGCGAGTCTGATGCCTGCACATCATACAAACAGCTTTGTGATGCAGCATGTATGTTGCTGCGTTCACGCTACCCCGACCCCTGCTATGTGGCTTTTGACAATGCATGCAAGTCAAAGCATCACGGACCTGCACTCAGTCAATTGGTCAGAACCACACTCTCAGACGCACTGCGAAGACACGGCCGGCTTGTGCGAATCAGACTGACATTCAAAACAGAGACAGCGCAAAGATGGATCAAGCCTCGACTGTTCTGGTTCAACATGCAGGTCATGCTTTGGCGCATGCTGTCATGCTGTGCATGAATTGCTGAACGTCATCAGAGTGTCTCATTACAAGAGCGGTCATCAGACGGCCAAACACCGTCTGTATTGCCGCATTTGTCTGGACGAATCTGCTCAAACCGGCGCGCTGTCCTGCGTTCGACAGTCGAAGCATGTCGGGTGAAGACGAAGTTGTTGCGAATTTTGTCGCGCTTACTGGGACCGACACAAAGACAGCAGAAGGATTGCTCGAGGTTGGTTGCCTTTGAGTCCTGGCTGCACACGCTCGGCATCTGTTCCAGAGTGGCAGTGGATCTATTGTCTTGCGTAGGCATGCGCTGGAAACCTAGAATCCGCAATTCAGCTGTTCTTTGACACTCAGTCTGGCCCAGCAGCTCAAAGTGATGAGGCCCTTGCGCGCTCTTTGCAGCAGCCAGCTACCTCTACATCACAAGCAGAGTGAGCAGGCTGCCTTGTACAAGTCTGTCAAATGCAGCACACGTCAACCAGTACTTGGGAGACACATGCACAGACAATTCAGACGACGATGATCACCTCTCAAACCCAAGCGTTTAACGACTGTATTGTGTAGGCCATCAAACACATCAGATGAAATCCGTGCTCCAATACCAGTTGTGCGGGATACCTTATACGGCCCTACTTTGTATGGCCAGGCATCGTCATATGGCATACGTAGTCAGAGTCGATCCAGGCATGTCCATGCCTTTCCAGCAAATATGCCCATTCTCTGCACATTCACAACTGCAGTACAGTCAATATGCTGATGCTCATCATCAGTACAGCTTGATCTGAGAATATGATGTTGCATCCTTTTCATGTCCACTGCTTTTCTTGTAGCCCAGCTCAACTGTTTGGTGAAATGCTTGAGAAGGAGAGCTGTGTTTACAGTACTAATGGTTATTGAGTCAACTGTCATGGCATTCAGGAGCCATGGTGACCGTCAAGCTCAAGATCTAAATGCCTTTCGAGACTTCCAGTAAGTTGTGGATCTTCACGAAATTGCTTTTGCACTCAAAACTGTGTTCTGTCCATGATGTTGATGGTATTGTGTTATAGGGCAGAGGGGCGAGGCAATTTGGCCGGTAGCAATTCAGGGGTGAGATCACCTTGCATCATTCAGTGCCTTGAAAGCTTGCAAACTGCTTTTGACACACAGTGTTTGAGTTGTTTAGCAACAAGCAGATGTCATCAGAATGTTTGACTCACTTCACATGCTGTTTCTGCATTGACATATGTACTGGCCTCGTGAGCCTACGCTGCACAGTATAAAGGTCCAACATGGGTGTGGCCCCTGACTGACAGGTTGTGTTCACTACCAGGTCAGATACATCTGTACACCCACAGTCATGCTTGAAGCATATGAGTCATGTCCAGTCCTGATGTGATTACAAATGAATCATCCAATGCATGTTGGCGTTGAAGTGTTTTTTTTCAGCACTTGAGCCAGCACGTGTGATGATTGTCTTGAACCAGGTTTGTGCTGTGATGTAGTCAGGTTACTTTGGTTGTCACATTCTTCTTAGCTTTTTTGTAGACATCCAGGGCATGACTAATTAAATGCATTGGTGCCCATGCAGGGCTTGGCGCACTTGTTCAAGGCCCCGTCAGCTCTCATGTTCCAAGGCACCTTTGATGAGGCCAAGGCCAAAGCAGTACAGGAGGGCAAATGGCTGGTATGTGCGCTAAGATTGCAGTGGGTGGTTGTTCATTTACTATATGAAGTTGCTATTCAACCTGTGGAACCCAGCAAGTAGGTACATACAGACACAAACTGCCTTCATTCAAGTCTGTCAGCGTCGCAAGTCAGCAACTGCCTTGTTGCCAAAGTTGGCAGATTTGTGATATGCCTGGCAGACAGCATAGCAAGTACAGATGCCGACATCTTGTATAGCTGAAGCAATGTCTGTTGGTGTAGCTCCTACTGGCTGCTGTCACTGTCAATACTTGCTGTTCTGCAGCTAGTCCACATCAGATGCACATAGAACGACAGCAAAGCAAAAGCAAAGTCCAGATTGCTTCCTGTCATGAAGAAAGCTCTTGATGGAAAGCCTGGATAGCATGCAGATGAAAAAAAAAAGTCCTGTGTGCGATGCAGATGGTGAATGTGCAGAGCAACAGCCAATTTGCATCTCACATGCTGAATCGGGATACCTGGTCTGACCCGACAGTGTCCAGCATCCTCATGGGCTCATTCATTTTCTGGCAGGTACACTCCCTTTCATATTTCTGCTTGAAATGCTCTATGTCCTGAGCCTGGTTGCAGAGAGGCCAGCTGTGGACAGCATGCTTGCATCCAACCTGATCTCTATCCCGCCAAACTCTTGCATATGCCTGTGCTTGCCACCACGCATTGCACAACACAGCCGCTCATGTTGCCACGGCAGTCACGTTGGCAGTGCATTTAGGATCTGCATGACTTGCGCTTTGCAGAACTGCTGATGCCACTGGCAATAGCGCTGGAGACCAAAGTACAGCATCCTCAACGCCAACCACATGAACTTCCATGCCTGCACTTGAGCTAAAAGGGAATATCACACAAGCTGGGAATATTTCTGATTTGACATGTGACGGTGCAGGTATATGAAAGCTCAGAGCATGGCAGCAAATTCATGAGCTTCTACAGAATTGCTGATGCCACTTCATTGCCTATCATACTGATTCTGGACCCTCTGACTGGTGCCAAGCAGCGCCAACTGACTGGCTTTGTAGAGCCTCAAAGGTATGCCATCTGCCCAAATAATGTAAAACAGATGCAGGATTGCTTGCATTGCTAGTGCCATGTGCATTGACATGTCAAGTACACTGATCACTACACATGAAGGCTTGCTGTGCATGCTGCACTCCTTCAAAGCAGATCAATGTGCTTTGGGCCTGAAATAGAGCTTGGATGGTGAGTCTTGCATGGGATTGGGACCTGTTGTTGGCAGCAACATCTTGTCAAGCAGGGCTTGCAGCCGCTGTCTGAGGCACAAGGCACGTGTTTAAAGGGTCATCACTTTTGTCAGGCAATCATGCATCAATCTAGGTCTAAGTCAATCATGCAGCAATCTAGGTCTGAATCAGTCATGCAGCAATCTAGGTCTGAGTCAATCATGCAGCAACCTAGATCTGAGTCAATGATCCTCAAGCAAAACTACCACTGCAGTTGGAATGCATTGTTTGATACCAAATGGCCTTGTCCTTACAACAAGAATGCCGATATCTTCACTGTCCTGTTATTGAGCATTTACTGTACTGTGTTGTCATACAAGCTGGCTCCACTCCAGGGATCTTTACAAACCCATGAGTTCTCAGGCAGGTCGTATTCAGTATTGCAGAGTAACGCTGCTTATTGCATGGTGCGTGTCAGCACACAGGCTGGCTGAGGAAACCCTCGTGATTTGATGCCTGTCATGGGTCGTGACATAAGCGCCCTTCAGTGATGAAGCAAGTTGCTTTCAACATTGCAGAATCATGCCGCTTGACCCTTACCCTGCTTTGGCATAAAGGCTAGCTGAGACATAAGTCCCTCTCTTGATCCATGACATCCACTACCCATCAGTGATGAAGCAAATTGGTCTCAAACCTGCAGAAACATGTGCTAAAGTGCTATTCTGTGTTGACTCACAGACTAGCTGAGGATTAGGTGCTTGTCATAGACCATGACATCTACCACCCATCACGTCTCAAGCAAGTCATGTCAATACTGCAGAAACATACTGCTGGGCAGTATGGATTTGTTAATGCATAGGCTAGCTGAGGGTTTGCTGTCACTGACAGATAGCAGCATCCCACACGCATCAAGTTTTGGGCAGGGCATGCACAAATACCAAACTGACATGCTGCTGACTTCACAGTCTGTGCTAGCATACAGGCTAGCTGAGGATTCGGTGCCTTTCCTGGAGCACAGCATCCAACATAAATACAAGCTGGCCACCCAGCATAAACTAGCCCATCAGTGATGCAAGTAACTGTTTCCAACACTGTTGAAGCATGTGCTAACCTGTCACACTGTGTTGGCTCACAGGCAAGCTGAAAATCTGGTACCTTTCATGGATCATGACATACACAATTCACACTTTGTCAAGCAAGTCGTGTCAAAAACTGCAACGCTTATGCTGCTGACTTCTTGCTCTGTGTTGACATGCAGATTAGCTGAGGATCTGGTGCCTTTCATGGACCATGACATCCACCACCCATCTGCACACAAGCTGGCCACCCAACATAAGCGCAAGCAGACCCAGGCACCGCCAGCCAGCAAGGTAACAGACTGTCGTTCAAGCTGCTTTCCATGTTGAGCCAGTCAATTGTCAGTCATGATTGTTTTTTGCTCATCCTGTGTCCAGACTACTGCCTCTTGACTTGTGCAGACATGTAGGAATGCTGCATGACAATTGCTGTTGCTTAGGCAAGCATTCCTACGCTGAAAGGCAGCTGACGAGCATGCCTTGTTCATCTGGCGCCTTAGCATTGAGAGCCCTGATAGGAAAATCTTTACCTTGCGCAGATTGCCGTGTGCAGATATCAAGGAAAGCTGCATTGCCGTCTGTGGTGCATACGCATCAGCTCTGCTGTGTACACCTCAAGCTGTGATAGGTCAAGGACATCACAACAGCTTGAATCAGCTAAAGTTGCTAAATAGATACTCATCACTCGCAGAGGCCAATGACAGAAGATGAAGAGCTGGCAGCTGCTCTAGCAATGTCAGTTGAGGATGCTGTACAGCCCATGCCCTCCACGAGTCCCCCAGTAGAGACCAGGGCAACTGCCCCTGTCCCCACAGCAAGTGCCCCAGGCCCTTCTGGAGGGAGCAGGGCAACTGCCCTTGGCTCAAGCCCTTCTGCCCCTGAACAGCCCAGGGCAACTGCCCTTGGTTCAGGTCCCTCTGCCTCTGCTCAAGCCCCTTCATCTAAGGTCACCAGCAATGGGGTCAGTGAAAGGGAGAATGCATCTGGTGCTGCCAATGGAGCTTCACCACAGGTACTCTTGGGTCACCAACACCGTTTTCACATGTTCATCATACATTAAGCTCTTGTTGTAAGGACACTCAATGTCAGGACAATCTCAATACAAGGACTGTGACATTGGTAACCGATCACTGCGTTCTGACTGCAGTGATCCCTCTGAGCAAGGACCATTTGATGTAAGGACAAATGTGTTGGCAACCACAGCAGTCGTTACAAAGAGAGTTTCCTGTAAAACTGATCATGGAACTTTGTGTTGCTACATAAATCCTATGCTGTTGTGGCCTCATTCCTGTCTGTTAGAACAGCAGCAGCTTTTCACTCAGAGCATAAGTTGCAAATGCTGAGCAGGTCACTGAGAGTGGGTGTTGCTTGTCACAGCTTCTACTACCACGTCTAGCAATTTGACCTGTACTGGTCCTCCCTCATCCTCTGGAATGGTAACATTATCCAAAAAAAGAAAATCCTTCCTTATCAGATTGATATCAATCGCTATGTTCAGAGCTCCAATCCATTGATGACCAATCACTTCAATTGGAACAGCAGGATGGAACGCCTGTTTCTGTAGTTGCTGCACAGTCGACCAGAGCTGCACGTACAGCTGCGCAGTGACGTTGTACGCATGCCTGTGTGGTGATTGACCAAGTACGATCTCAATCGCCGGCCAAGGCCTTCACTCAACAAGCTCATCTACATGTGACGGACAAAGCAATCTGTATAGGGGCAGGTATAGGGGGTGTGCAATGTGCTGAAGTGTCCTAGTGAGCAACTGAACAACCCCATTTGCAGATGGCCAACGACGCAGTATGTACAGAATGTGCTGCAGCCTCTGCCAAAATGTCAAGCTGCAGGTGGTTCGTGGAGCAGTTTGTACACTGTGCGTAAGCCTTTTGCCAACTGTCAGACTGAGTCTCTGTTGCAGGTGGCTGGTCAAGCAATCTATGCCGAAACCCTCTGTGCTTTAACGCATACATTATTGTGAATCTCCTGCCACAATCGTGTCACAATTGTGCCACAATCGTGTCACAATTGTGCCACAATTGTGACATGATTTGCAGATGGCTGATGCAGCAGATTGTTCGCAATGTACTGCAGCCACCACGAAACTGCCATTTCACCTCAAGTCAATCTGACATAAAGTCTTTTGAGACTTGATGACCTTCTGGGCAAGAGAGCATCTGTGACGTACATCATACCTGATGCAAACAGTACACAGCTTGTTAAAGAGTCTGCTTTCGTTGACTGCTGTTGCTGGTGCTGACTCTATTTGCATTGGCTAATCAAGCGGTTTGTGTACAGTGAGTTGAAGCTCCTGCTATCGTCTGTTTTAGATAAGCACAATTGTACGTGGTTAATGCAGCAAAGGTGCAAAGCATACAATCCGTGATTTGGTGTTGAAGCTTCTGCCAAGTTTTTACTTCACTAAAATTCTTTGCAGGCAGCCGACGAAGCCAGTGTGATTGCTGACGCTAAAGCTCGGCTCCCCGCAGAACCGCAAGCCACAGACCCCTCCCTGTGCAGAATTGGTACACACTGCTGCGCTTCTGTCCTTACTGACTATGACATGTGTGCTGTCTTAGCCATGAGTGAGAACTTATGTGATACTGTGTCAGCAATGTGCTTCCCTGCTGTGTCCTTGTAGCGCGCTTGTGCTACTGCGACGCTGCTTTCACATGATTGTCCAGTCATGCCACATGTGCATACAACACATACTGAAGTTGCACTGGCATGAGGAATCACTGCAGCCCGCATTATTTGTGTCAAGTCTGTGCAGAGAATGTGCCTACCTGTCATTGACGTTTTGCTGTGCTGCCTCAATGGCATGAAGGCGGCTGTCACAGCATTGCCAACAGCTAAGATGACAGCATTGTTGAACCAGTTTGACAAGCCCATGGCTACCAAGTTTGTTGCTAAACAAGTCTACAGCAAGATCCGTCAGGTCCATCTGACATGATGCCCATGCTGAGAATGCATTTGAACAGTGTTCCTGCATTATGCGGAGCTCAGTGCTGTGGTTCTTTTTGCAGACAGGTATTGCTTTATAGCACCTGTCAGCAGCTTTCACCAGCTGTCACCAGCATGATCTGTGGGGTGGTGAAACTGTTCTTGATGCAATGCGTTGTCCATAGGCACACAAGAATGTGTTTGCATTCAAGAACCTGTTTTCTCAGTTGAGCCGTGCTGTGCAGCTATTCGGCTGCCAGATGGGAAGCGGCTGACCCGCACCTTCTCTCGGACAGACTCTGTATCTGCCTTGGAAGACTTTTGCGTCATTCAGGTGAATGCTTGTCCATCATCACGCAATGCTTTGTGAGCTGCTGATGTCTTGTGTGTCAGTGCCATTCATGGGCTCGAGTGTATCACATGGCCCTGGTCACAGGCTGGATGACTCTACTACAAAGGGCACTGCCTTGATTGGCAATAACGGTGGCTGCAAGTGTTATTGTCTGCCCAAGACCTGATATTGCGAAAGAGCGCACCAACTCCTGTGCTGTTGCTCGGCTGCTTCTGCTCACAGCAGCTCATCTTGTGATGCCTAGGTTCTCATTGCTTGCTGCTCCTTGTTACGTTGTTCTAGCGCCACACACATGAATCCAAATTCCCCCTGGCATGTCCACATTGATGCAGCTGCATTCCCTTGGCATTGCATCAGACTCACAGCAGCACCTGCGACCCACGCCATCAGCAGCTTATATACAAGCACCAAGGTTTGCCCAGGAGCATCTAATGATGCAACCGGAACAAGTGCACTAGTCTTGTCAGACTGCTGTGTATCAGCAGCAGCTGGAGCTTACATGGCAGCATTCGATGTTGCAACTATCACAACTTTCAGCAGCTTTGTGATGCACTACAGGCTGAGGGTGCCGCCACAAGGCCATTCAAACTTATGCAGCCATACCCAGGTGAGCATGCCGTTGGCTATCATCTTGTCAAATTGTGCTCAATGGTCCTGCATTGCTTGCTGATGTCAGCCAAGCTTATGCAAACAAGCCTGGGTGAGCATGCCATTAGCCATCATCTTGTCAAGTTGTGCTCAATGGTCCTGCATTGCTTGCTGATGTCAGTAATGTGTCAGTAGCCTCCTTCAAAAAGCTCATGCACGAGCAGCAGGATATGTCTCAGGCTGCAAGCTTGCATGCGTCCTGGAAGGATTGCTCACGTGCCTGTGTTGCCTTAACTGCCAGAAGTTATCACTCTATCAAGAACGCACAGCACACAGAAGAAAAGAAATGTCTTTGCAATTAGGCATGATGACCAAAGCCTCCTTGAGTAGAAGCAGCGCGACAGCAGCACATGTCATGACTGCATTCAAGTCAAAGACAAGTCTGACACCATTCATGTCTCTCAAGGGTCTATTACCTGCAGGAGCTCCTCCATTGACAGACTCTGCACAGTCACTGGAAGCTGCTGGTGTAGCTGGTGGCATGGTGGCTCTGAAATGGAAGGACTAAATCAGAATGACAGCGCAATTATCATCTGGGTCGGAAGCCCACTACAGTGCAAATCTGCTATTTTGCATGCTGTGATGTTTTCAGCTTATACATCATGATGCAGCAGGTCTGCTAGCTGCTGCAGAGCTTGCTACTTTCAGATGTCTGTACAAGTTTGTGTCAGCATCATGTCAGCTGTGAGGGCTATCATTTGCATCCTTGTGCAAACGTGTACCTGATGCTTTGAGTTTGAAGTGCTCCCTGTCAACTGCATCCTGACTGTCTGATTGTGCACCATATACATGCCATGTCTTCACAGGCTTGCCAAAGGCTAGAAATCGAAATGCCTTGTTGGGGATAGAGTCTGTCATTGCTTGACGTGCGTTGTTGGCATGTCTAAAATCCCACTGCATTGTCTATCTCGGCAGTGTATGCAGTGCCAGACAAGGTGCACAGCAAATGGTGCAGAGGGATTGGATTCTCATGGCAAAATGATCAGCTCTGCAGTTACTGCACGTTATTGTACTGTACTGTACGTTATTGAGCAATCCATTGCCAAAAGCTAAGAAGAATGCATTTCCCGCTCGGTGTTGCTGTTGGTCTTTGCGGAGAATGGATGATGCTAGGGATCGTTTGCACAAATTTGCAGGCAGTCCTCACTGATGATGCACTGACGGTATATGCACATGACTGCATGCATGCGTGCATGCTGGGTGAGTGACGAGAATGGCATGGCAGCAATATGATCAGTTCCTGCTTTGTCAAAGCATCATCCAAGCACCAGAACGTAGGATTACACTGTGTGTGTACCCACAGATCAGCTTCTACACGATCAGCTAACACGCAGCAGTAACCCATGCATATGCATGTGACTCCACAGTTTTGTTAAATTGGGTTTGCAGGTCAGAAAGGCTGATTGCTTGACCCATTTCGGGCAAAGACCATCTCTGCCTGCAGGAGGGTACTGAAAAGCAGAAAGGCTGACAGCAAATTGGGTCAATTGCGTCGTGAGGGGCTGGGGCATGGAACTAACAACCGGAACACTCTGTGTTTGTTGCTACTTCAGTGGCGATTTTGAAGGGGAATCATGGGCTGACAATGCTGTTTGCTGTGTCTCGAACAACATCAAATGGTAGAGACCGCAATCAACAGCTTTGCGCTGGCTTAGCAAGCACGCAGCGGCTCAAACGACCTGTGCAAGCAGAGGACCTCCCTGACCTCTCAGCGAAAGCAAGGCTTGAGGCAACGACACGGACGACTCAACCACGACATGTAGGACCTTAGCGCCGCTGTGCATGGTTATTCGGTACCGTGCAACGCTGAACGCCATAAAGACGCTGACAAAATGACCGCAAAGTATGATCTTGAGCATATGCACTCCTGAGCAGGTCTGGCCCGTTGACGCAAGAGCAGACGAGGCTGGCTTGTGTTATACTGCACAGAAGAGCAGGTTGACACAGGCAATGTTTGGCAAGGCCAGCCCTGCATGACTTGTGCGCATCTCAAGCGGGATTCTCGGAAGCTGAGTGCAGCGCAGCAGACTCACAGGGCGGCACTACCTATTTCGACTAATTAGACAAATTTTAATAATAAGGGTTTGCCGAATTCGCTTAAATCTTGACCGAACAGCCCTTGTAAATGCCCCTAGCAAGCTGTCTGAGCTGTTCGTTCAAGCTGTTTTGAAAGGTCTAGCTGCAATCTTTTGTCACTCACGCCGCTTCCGTCGCTCTCGCCGTCCCTATTTGCTCTCGCATCTCAAGCTTGGCGCCATGGCTCCCAAAGCTGCCCCAACTCACGCCCCCTATGCTGACATGATCAAGGCAGCCGTTGTGGCACTGAAGGAGCGCAATGGCTCATCTCTGCCAGCTCTCAAAAAGAAGATTGGTGAGCATCACTGCAGCTTTCATGCTTGAAAGCTTTCGGTCAACAGCTCTCAGGGCTGCTGCTCAAGTTGACTCTCCCCAGGATGTTAACATCCACTCTCTGCAGTGTCTCACCCCAACACCAGCTGGTGGTCATTTCTTTGTCGCATGCATACAAGGTTCTTACAATAAGGTTGAAAAGTGTCTTGTTGCTGCAGCTGCTGACAACAAGCTGTCTGGTAACTGGGAGGCTCACCTCAAGCAGCAGCTGAAGAGTCTTACCAAGGCTGGCAAGCTCGTCAAGCCAGCGGGCAAGAACACTTACAAGCTGGGCGACGCTTTGAAGAAGGCCCCCAAGAAGAAGGCGGTAAGCATCAGCCTCTGCTTCTTGCGAAGAGCAGCTGTTCAAATTTTCGCTGCCTGTTCGACTTCCAAGTCGTATGCCCGATCTTCTGGCCTCTTACCCGCGCCTTTTGACCTGCAGGCACCAAAGAAGAAGGCGTCCGCCACAAAGCCCAAGAGCGGTGTGGCTGCTGACCCCAAGGGCAATGCCAAGAAGGGTGCAGCTACCAACAAGGTAAGACCAGCCACTGCATATGCTTTTACGTTTTCAAAATTTTGCCTTGACAACACTTACAGCTGCTACCTTTGCTTGCTGACACTCACACTCTGTCTTTTCCTTTGCTTTCAGCTCATTCTGTCAAGTACATGCTGTGCCATTTCCAAAGTTGCCACTCCTTTGAGCTAAATCTGTCCCTTTTCCTATGCAGGCCAAGGCTGCCAAGAAGAAGGCCCCTGCCAAGCCAAAGGCTGAGACCACTGGTACTGACGCCACCAAGGCTGCAGCTAAGCCAAAGGCCAAGAAGGCGACAGGCACTGCTAAGCCCAAGAGTGGTGTCGCTGCTGACCCCAAGGGCAACGCCAAGAAGGCTGCAGCCACCAACAAGGTGAGACAATCATTCATTCTCAACATTTGTGTGTTGAAAGCATCTTCGACATCCATGACTTCTGCATTTGCTTTGTTGCTAGTCCAATGCACCGCAGATTTTGACTTGTAGTGTCTACTCTGTCATCAGAACACCCTCAGCTCTTTTGAACCACTATAAACAATACAGCGCTTGCTACATACCAGCAAGCACCTCTGTTTCAGAAGTCTCTCTTTCTGTGTCCCTGTTGACACTCTCTCATGCATTTGTACAGGCCAAGGCTGCCAAGAAGAAGACTCCCGTCAAGAAGGCTGCCACCAAGGCAAAGAAGCCCGCCAGCGCCACCAAGAAGAAGACTCCTGTCAAGAAGCCAGCAGGTGTCAAGAAGCCTGCAACCAAGAAGGCTGCCACCAAAAAGGCAGCCCCAAAGGCTAAGGCGGCCAAGGCTGCTCCTGCTGCTACCACAGCTTGAGCGCCCCTCAACCCCCCCACCCAAGGGGGGGCTGTACCTCATTTACCTCAAATGGTGTTTATTCAACACCACCACAACTGGAATCACTTGCCTACCTTGCGATGTCTGCCAGTGACTGCCTTGCAGTGCTCAGCATGCAAACGAAATCAAAGGCAGTAACAGTCTGTCCTTTGCTCTGCTCATGAAGTTGTTTGACTGAGGGAATGACTGTACAAGGCGTGAGCAGCATGCAACTCAAGTGATACTGCTGCTCTGCCCTGGCACTTACACAAAATGCAGTCACGCACTGATGTGGCATCGGGCAGCCACGTTGTCAATCCCTCATATACCATGACTTGTGCCTATGTAAGCTGCCTTGTCACAGACGATGCAATCTTCCATTGCGCTTCTGTGCATGAACCTCAACAGCACTCATCACTGTGCTCAACTCTCTACACTTTGACAGCGCGCATTCTTTGATGTCAGCATGCTCAGCTGAAAGTATGCTTGCAGCACCCGTCATTGCACTGTGAAGATTAAATTGGGATTGTATGTAGAGTTTGCTTCAGCTGTAAGCAGTGCAGGCACAATGATGTCAAATGTTTTAGCAAACAGATCATGCCCTGCTGTTGACAGCACATTTCCGCCATGTTGTGTCAAGACAGCGCAGCGTCCGCGTCACATGCATATGTTACAGATATTGTCTGGCATGCAACTTGCTGCCAAACTGATGTCAAAGGTGTCAAAAACATGCATGCCAGTAGCGCACAGGCGGCAGATGCTGACTACAAGCATTGGCAATATATGGCGTATACAAGTAGTTGAAAAGTCTTGTTCTCTAAAAAGAGCTGTCAATGTCATATTTTTGCTGCGAGACGCATCATGTATCAGACACTGCACTGTAATACAGGTGCAGGGAATGTGTCATGCCACGCAGCTTCACTTCAGCTTCTTCCTTGTTTGCATATATTGCTCAAGCAGATTCTTGTTAAAATGTGCGTCATACAAAAAAGCTACTTCTGGAGAATAGTTGCCATTGAGCTTTAGCAGCGCATTGTAGCAGCTGTGTGTGTTGTATCATATGTTATAGTATCAAGGCTATTGCTGGTCATTTTTGCCTTCTGGGCGAGCCTCATCATCAGCAGATGATGCATTCTGTCCAGGCGAATCAGCAATGGGAGCCTTGGACGCCTGTGCCTGTGCTTGAGAGGTCTGCATTGCAGCCAAATGTCAGATGCATGTCCACACACAACAGACTCATCAGCGCTCTAGACAGTATGGCAGGACTGAAAAAAGGAATGCAGTCTGATTGTGTACAACATGCATGTAAAACAGGTATGAAACACCATGTAAGCCAAAGCACTGTGACCATTTGAGCCAAAGCATTGCTTCACCTAGTATCTTTGCTTGCCATTCTGTTTACTGCATTATCAGCCATGACTGGGTGCAATACATTCTGGCATGGAAGCAAAGTGTCCAGGCAATTTGACACGGCAGTAGAGTGCACGTACCTGCTGAGTAGCAGCTGCATTGCCAGCTGCCAGCAGCTTCTCTATCCTTGCCACGATGTGCTTGCCATATGTCAGCTTCTTGAGCTGCGTCAGATGAGCAGTGATGCAGCTCATCAGCAGCTGCCTCTGTGAGTCATCACACACCTGCAAAATCATTGAATACCTTCAGCAGCCATAGCCAAATCGATACTGAAAAGCATTTGAAGCTTTGCCAGTATGAGAGCTGGTGCACCGACACAACAGCAGCATTGAAGATGCGCAGCATTTGAAGTTGAAATGGGAGCTGATGCACCAACACTAATGAGAAACGCAATATGCCCGATGCAGATGCGACCCTCTGGCAAAAGAAGCATGGCACATGCAGCCTCTTGATCAACAGCCCCAGACCATTGTTGGTGGTGTTCATGCTGAGCACTGCAACAAGGTATACAAATTATGATGCAAAGCGTTTTAACCAGATTCAGAGGAACGCTCAATCTGTCATTTCCCTGAGGTGAGTCAGAACAACTGGAGATCCGCAGGGGATCGACAATAAGAGGAAGACAAGGATAGAGAGACAAAGAGATAGGGGAGATGCAGCCAGCAATGACTTTGAATCACTGGCAGGTCTCAATGCTCACTGCACTCTCAAAGACCATGACCTATATTGGTAGTGGGGCACACTGCGTATGCTCAATCACATCCACACTGACTCACCTCCAGCATCTTCTGGACAACATAGTTGGCATATGGGTCCTTAGTCAGAGCCTGCAGAGTCGCTGAATCTGGCTGTGGCCCTTCTGGTCGCCCCAGTACCTCCTGTATCAAGGACTGCAAGAAGAAGCACATTTATTGTCATCTCGGCACAAGCTGCAAATAGGGAAAGGAGAGGATCAAACTTTTGGGCAGGAGCTGCAAGGGAAGAGGGCCATTGAGATGTGCAACTCTCGCAAGTTGCTTCAACAGGTGCTATATCAGGCCCTGCAACAAACAGCAACACGAGTCTTGTCTCCTGACAGAAGCTGTGAGGCAAAGAGCAAACATTCACGCATCTGCCACAAGCTGCAGCAAGAAGAAGTAGAGCAAGATTTCGCAGCTGGCAGCAACTGCAAGAAGAAGAGGAAGAGTCAGAAGTGCAGCTTGCACTGGCATTGCATGATGCATCACACATGCTTTCTTTGCAAGCGTTGCTCAATCCGCATCCCAGTCTGCAACAAGTTGAATGACGAATGACAAATGAGAGAGATGTTGGACGCAGTTGCTCACCATTCCTCAAGCCCGAATAGGTTTCCCTCAGTCTTGGAACAAATTGTATGGCATTTGACAGGTCAGAGGCATGAGCAGCTGCTGCTGAGTGTGCTCACAATCTTGATAAGGCTTCATGTAACACACAAGCCCCATTGGCAACTGTTTCTGCCCTTTGTTCTAGCCCTGGACAACTTGGATGACATGCAGCAGTTGAGGAGATAAGCATCCGCTGCTCACCTTTCTGGTCTCAGAGTTGCCATACTGCAGGCACTTCTCGATGACATTGGAGGCAAACTTGTGCTGGCTCAATCGCACCACCTGCCCTGAAAGTCTCTCACTGATCTCCTGCCTGTAATTAACACCAACCGAGCTCAGGCAAAGGTAAACACAAAAGCTATATTGCTCAGTCAAAGCGTTGTAATGATCTTGCGCCTGCAGTCATCACTTGCCAAGCTTACAAGAAAGCAAATGCAAAAAAACTGTGAACTTCTTATGTAAAAGTGCTATCAAAAGTTTAGGAAGATCTGGAATGACGTTGTTTTGTCTGACTTTCAACAGTTGAACATTAGGCGTCCATATTGCGATGCTCAAGACAAGCCTGCCTGGCGAGATAGGACTCGTGCCACACATACCTAGCAGTATATGCTGGAACACGTAATATTATGATTATTATTATTAAAAGTTTTCGATAACAGCCTCTCCCTGATCTCCAGCTTGCATAAAATTCTGGGCAAACTCAGGCAGAAGCACATCAATGGACAGCATGTTTGTGTGCATGGATAGAAGTGCTATGCTTGATGAGGTTGTTGCCGTAACAGTCAATGTTGTAACAGTCAATGCCGTAACGGTCAATGCCGTAACAGTCAACGCCGTAACAGTCAATGGCAAGGGCAGCAGTGACTTGCAGGATCACTCCTTCAATATAAGACGTGCAATACTGTTTGGTAATCATGGCATCTAAGTATGTGGCAGCATCAGGCTCCAGCGCATGCTGGACGACTGAGTCGCCATACTGTACAAAATTTCAGGGCAGCAACAGCTTGCAGAAACAGCTCTTGGTCACACACCGAGCAGGCCACTCAAGCCAAAGCAGCTGAAGGCTTTTGATACAAATGGGCGAAGCGAGGTGGACTGTACTTGCATCATCTGGCCCATGCTTCAGCATATGCTGGATGACATAGCTGCCATACTGATTCATGGTCAGGGCAGCAGTGGCTTGCAGAACAACTTTTTGGCTACAAGACATCTTCGTCATTTAAGCCATGGCAGCTGAAGACCTTTGACACAGATGGGCACAGCAAGGTTCAGTGTATCTGGCAGCATCAGGTCCAGCATATGCTGGATGACATAGTTGAGGTCCTGGTTTGCTTGATGCCCATAAGACAGCAGTTGTACCAAGCAACTGACATGCAAGGGACTCTCAGAAGCAAGGGTGAAGGTACCTTGCAGCATCAGGCCCATGCTCCAGCATATGCTGTAAGACATAGTTGCCATATTGATCAATCGTGATTGCAGCAGGGCGCCTAACAGCTTTGCTGAGAAACATACATCTCCTGTCACTGTAACTATTACATCAAACAGGAGGGTAAAGCATAGTTGATTATACCTTGCTGCGTCAGGTCCATGCTCCAGCATATGCTGTATTACATAGTTGCCATACTGGTCAATGGTGAGAGCAGCAGTGGCTTGCAGAATGTCCCGCCGGATGGAGTCTTTGACATCATCAATGGTACAGTGCTCCAGCACCCGCTGCACCACTCTGCACCCGTACGGATGCGCGGACAGACTGACCACGTTGCCCTTGATGTCCTGCAGTCATATGAAACAGTGTCAGAAGCGTCGCTTTCCTCCATTCAGTCTTCAAAATCATGCCTGAGCTGAATGTGTCTGGTCATCCTGCAGCTGTATGAATGAAGTCCTTGACGCCATCAACGGTACAGTGCTCCAGCACCCGCTGTACCACTCTGCACCCATACGGATGCGCCGACAGACGCGCCACGTTGCCCTTGATGCCCTGCCACCAACAGAAGGAGATAGTCAGAGGTCTCGCTTTGCCTCACTAAGCTTCCTCTTTGTGAGCATACTGAACACTTGGCAAACCCACAACCTGTGCGCAGGCGCTGACGCACAGACAGCAATTCTGTATCAGCTTTGAAGTCATGCAGACCCAGTGTTGGCAAGATTACTAAGTCCCGGGTTATCAACCTGTTAATCAACTTATTAACTGAGGTTGATAAGATCCCGCAGGTGGATTTGCCTCATTTTGCAGTGCAGGTTAATATGTTTGGGTTTATTAAACTGTGAACTAATTTATTGACAGAGGTTGATTACCACCCCAAAACTTATTGAGGGTTGAAAAACCAACAATGTGCAAACCTGGCTTTGCTGCTGAGTGCCATGCAGCGTCCCAACACTGACATACGGCAACAGCAGTGAGTCATAAATATTGCGAGGTGAGCTGAAACAGCTGAAGTCCTGGGTTGCGCGTTGCTATGAACCTCACAAGCTTGCTTGATGCACTCCATGGATGTTTGCACAGTGTAGGCATGCTATAAATGCTGCATTTACCAACAGGCAGCAGAGCTTCAGAGCCTGAACAGCAGAGTGTACCCTCATCTTGACCATAGCTTGGATCTCTGAGGTGGGCTTCACCTAGGCAATGCTTTACATTCACAAGCTGGCTTAATTCACTGACTGCTGCTTTGGGCTAACAGTATGTCACACTCCGGCAGCAACATCTATTCAGAAGGCAGCAGGAAACTCAGGATCGAAACCCTAAAAAGCAGAGTGGTAACCCTCACCTCAACCATAGACTGAATCTCTGTGGTGGGTTTCACACGCTCAATGCTCTTCTGGATCACGTGGTTGCCGTTCTGATCCCGCACACACCGCATCACCTGGCCTTGCAGCTCCTTCGCAATTATGCGCTGCTGCTCTAAGGGGAGCACTTCCAAAGCCTTCTGAATGACTCGGCAGCCATACATTTGGAGAGACAGTGGCAGCACGTGGTTTTGTATGACCCCTGCCAGCGCCTCAAGAAGCTCCTGTAGCAGGGCACACAACATCTTGCATGGACTTTCCTTTGCATTTCTGTCTTTCCCCATGCGTTGATTTTCTGTTCAATGACTTGGCAGCCAGACATTTTGAGGGACAGCGGCAGGACCTGGATCTGAATGACGCCTGCTATCGCCTCTCGCAACTCCTGCAATTCAATGAAACATTGGACCCAACATGCTGCAAAGTTTATGTCTTCCTCCATGTCCTTCTTCTGCTTCAGTTGGCAGGTACCAGAACAGCAGTAAAGTGTGGTTCTAGATGTCATCTGCCAGCCTTGCCGAGGTCAAGACACTCAAGTGTCCAGCCATGTCTTTGCAGTGTAGACCGGCCAAAGTAGGATTCAATGCAAGACACGCAGCGCCCCATACATGCAGCACAGCAAACAAATTGCACAGCCCTGAGCGTCATCCAAAGAAGGATTGCATGACACAAGATTTGTGTGATTGCTTTGATGTGGGCACGAGACTGAGATGCGCCCACTGGACCCTTGGGTGCACTTCATCATGGACTGACACCCTGACGCAATTTGTTGGACAGCGAAGGTCAAGACACTTGTCTCAGAGTGAGACACATACACAGGGAAAGCAACTGATGCAAGCTGCCTCAGCAGTTTGCTTGTGTATAATGAGTTGCTCACCTGACTGCCGTGCTCAAAGCACTTCTGTATGACGTAGTTGCCAAACACGTCTTGCATCAGTGCAATGACATGCGGCCGGACCTCCTCAAACACGCCCATGACTTGCTGTGATGACGCCTCTGCCAACTTCTGCTGTATGAAACGGCTACCATGCTGATCCCGGCAGAAGTCATTCACAAAGCCCTTGATATCCTGCAAGATATACAGGAAGCACATCAAAAACAGCTGTGAAACAAATTGAAACAATGTCAAGGGGGATTATGTAAATTGAGCCTGCATTGGCCGTCTTCATTGGTACATGCTTTGTGCTGATGCCTCTGGCAATTTCTGCTGTATAAAGTGGCTGCCATGCTGGTCTCAGCAGAATTTAGTCACAGAGCTTTGGTGTCCTGCACGGTGCACAAAGTTAGCACCAAACACCACTATAAATGAGCCTGACAATATTTAAAACGCTTTGATCAGACCCAGCTGACAGCCTTGAAAATTTGGGCTCTTGACACAGAGCAATGTTTCCAACAGTCAACCACCCTTATATGATACTCAAAATGCTATACATTATCTTCAAAACATAAGTAAGTGCAAGTCTAGATCACTGAACCGTCATGTCAATTGGCAACACTGTCATCAACAGCTGAGAGGTTCAAAGCTAGTGTCAAAAAGCATGCATCACAGGAAGTGACATAGTGTGGTTCATTGTGGTTGATTGGTTGTCTCGTAAACAAAGTTCACTGGTGAAAGGTCCAATCAAGATTCAACAGCTCACTGCAAGCTCAACTTTCTGGTCCTTGCTCTTGATCTTAGAAGCTACACGCGGCTGAGGTTGACAATGCTCCTCGACAAGGCTAAACTTTTCACCATGGTATAACAACTTACCGCAAGCTCAAAGTTCTGGTTTTTGCTCTTTGCCTTGAACTCCTCCAACAGCACAGCGGCTTGAGCAGTGTGTTCAGGATCTGCAGAAGCCCCGAGGCCCTCAGGAACAGCCCCTGCGGCATTGCTGTTGGTCGCTGTTGCACTGTCCCCTCTCCTGTCTGGCACTTGTCTGTTGCTTCTATCCCTGCGACGATTGGCAGAAACCCAGCAACTCACCAGTGTTATTACCAGCGTTATGTTACCAGTCACATACAACATAGCGACCCTGCCTGTACACATATATAGCTGATCAGGTCTGCCTGACACACACAAGCTATGGCTCACAGCATGTGTTGTAGGTTCAGATATGAGTTTTCATGCCAATTGTAATTGCGTGAAAATGTGAGTGCATCAATCCTGTAGTCAAGGTGTTTCGTTGGACAGAGTCATGGGAAGTCACCTGTCAGCTGAGTGGGCTGAGGAAGCAGCTGATAAAGCGCTGGAGGTTCGTCGGTGAAGACCATTTGCCCCCCGCCCTCGCACCCCCTCTGACACCCCCTGCAAGCCCACCTGCCTGTTTAGAAATTTTGTCTGATGGCGTTGTGTGCCATGCCTAGAGCAAGGTGTTGCTTTGAATATGAGCAATGCGGCCTGGACAGCTGCACAGCCTTATGAGCCGTGATGCAAGTGAAAGAGTGTAAGATGATTGAGATGAACGCTTTGCAATCACCAGGATCACACACCTTGATACTTAAATTCCAAGTGGAAACCACACAAAACAACCCATTTATGATTCAAAACGCAGTCTTCAGTGCTGCCGCTGACCGTACAAAAGGGAAATCTCCACAGGAAGTTTGCGTGGGAAAACCCAGCTGCGTGATCCGGGAATCGAACCCGGGTCTGTACCGTGGCAGGGTACTATTCTACCACTAAACCAACCACGCTAGCGACGCATGGGGACGATATATTTTGAACCAAATATATCAATTAGTTTTTAGCCACGCAAGCGTCGAGCTCATTGCAGGTTTGAGAGCGAAGGGAAGGCATACCTTATGGTTTTGCGCCAGGTCGTTGCCTGATTTGGATGCCCAGTCTGCTCGCGAAAGGGAGGACACAGCAACGCCTGGGAACACCTGACAGGAACACAGCAAACATTTTGTGCTTTGTTCACCGTTTGACTCCCGACACATCATCATGCAACATTGTCAAGCACCAATGTGATCATGTGATGACACCAAGATGATGAGCATGCGAAGATTGCTGCAGTGAAGCTGCTGACTGAGAATTGCAAGACTCTGACACCAGAAATGCAACTCATACCACAGAACAATGCAAGCATGGCTAAAAGCAGCCACAATCATGCTGCAGTGCTGCACGTGTGTGTATTTTGCGCAGATGTGCAAGTCAGATGCCACGTAAGGCACATGAGATGTTCTGAGTACATCATGCTGGTTGGAAACAGTTGGTCGCTTCGGTACGTCTCTAGTAGGGCCTGCTGAGCCTGCCTAGCCCACGTAAAGAATGAATGAATGAAAGAATGAATGGATGGATGGATGGATGGATGAATGGATGAATGAATCATGCGACCTTTTGCAACAATGGTGCTGTGAATGTACAAGGCTTCACCTGCTGTTGCGCCAAGTGCTGCATGTACTCAGCATAGTGGGGATCTAGGGCAGGAGGAAAGGGGGCTGACTGCTGATAAGGCCCAGGAGGCCTGCCTGACCCTGTAAGACATGACCATATGTTGTCACTGATAAAACAAATTCAGCAGCTGCAAAGGCACATTGTCAAATTCTTTGCTCAACTCAAGCATAGCCCTGGCAGGTCTGGGAAGTGTGCATTACAAGGAGCTGTATGCTGTTGCGCATCCAATAGAATGAGCGTGACTTCATGCAGCATCATGTGCATGGGATGATGCTGAGCTGAACTCACACAACACCCACGTATCATGTAAAAGTCTCACTGACAAGGTCAACAGCGGAAGTGTGACAGGCGGCTTTACAAACGTGAGTCACACACTTGACGCACCTACAACTCTGCACTGGAAGGGGGAGGCTGGTGAGGCTCAACTCTTCTGTGTGCTGCAGCCTTACAGATACAGGCCTGGAACCGTTATGCTTGTGTCAAAGGCAGAAACCTACCTTGAGCACCATTCTCTCTATTGTACATGGCCATGCTGCCCTGAGCCATCTGAGGGTAGTATGTCATCATGTATCCATTTGGCAAGTACACTGGCTGCTGCACGCCAGCCTGAGCATACATGCAAATGTGAGCCTGAGAACAAGCCAATTGAGCATAGCATTATGACGTTGCCGCAAATGCTGACCGAGCATACATCACGACAAGGATTTCAGAAGATGCGCTGGCTGCTGCATGCCAACCTGAGCATACATAGCATAGTGAGCTTGAAACAAATGCAGCAACCAACAACAAATTGCTGGCTGAGCATACATGGTCTCATGAGCTTGGCATACATGCTAAGCTGCAGAGCATTGAGGGTAGCTATTTGGCAGATTCACAGGCTGCTGTACGTCAGCCTGAGCACACATAACATTGTGAGCTCGAAAGAAAGGCAGCAGCCAACAACAAATTGCTGGCTGAGCATGCATTGCATTGTGAGCTTGAAACAAATGCAGCAACCAACAGCAGAATGATGGCTGAGCAGACAGCATTCCTGTCAAGCTTGCATTGATATGCATGCTCACACAGCATGTGTGCCAACCTCATGATTCCATGTATGAGCATACATAGCAGCAGCAGCTCGACACAAAGCCTAAATGAGCATACGTATCACCATGAGATAGACACAAAGGTTGGCTGAGCTTACACAAAATTGACACAATTGCTAGGTGAGCAGACACAGCGTCGTGAGGTTGACACAAAAGTTGCCTGAGCATACATGGCATCATGAGGTGGACACAAACTCTGGCTGAGCTGTGTGGAGTTTAGCTCACATCATTCTGGAGTCAGTCTGTGTGCTAACAATATAGCGCGGCACTAGCTTGGCAGAAATACTGGCTGAGCACACACACCTGCTGATGCATGCCAGGCACAATGCCATAGGGCATAACCCCTGAGTACATGCCCATGTGACCCACCCCGATCTGCTGCTGGGGTTGGGGAGGTACCATGTTGTGTTGGGGCACCCCACTTTCATTTGTCCTAGGCGGCAAGGCTCTGTTTTGACCTGCAAATTTTAGACATGTCAGCTTTGTCTGGTAATACCTGCAAAGGTCTTGAAAGCATGCCAACACCCAATGTACGTAATTCTTTGTGGTATGCTAGCTTCAACCAGCTGCACCTGGAAAAGCCTTGACCACAGGCATACAAAGCTTGTGCCAAACATGCTCTATCTGATGCTCAACACATGTCACATGCTGTACGTAAAGCATGCGTCAATATGAATGCACAGTGAGTACCACTTACGAGTTTGTATCTGCATCAACAACTTCAGCTGGACTGTGCAAGACCCAGGTTTTGCAAGTGGCCAGAATTGGATCTGGCTTCTCTGTTTGACTAGGTGGAAGTATCAAGCAGCTGCTGAGCATGCTGACATGCAGCAAAGATGGGTGCTGCCGCCTTATGCATGTGGGGAGAGACACGTGGTCATGCTTTATATGTCATAGGTGACTGTCTGGTGTCCACGAGATAGGTTTCTGATGCAGAACTTTTAAACAAACGCAGCAGTCCCCCTTGACACAAGGAAACATGAGTAGTGCAGCAGAACTCAAGTGGGATTTGCCCCAAGCATGACAAGATGTTGAGAGCCTTTTGGTGATGTTATACAGCAGTGCATCAACTGCGCAGCGCAGATTCCAGCAGCACAGGGTGTATCTGACTGCAGACAAACAACTGAGCAGATTGCCGGGACTGCTCACCAGCATGCCACTGCATGGAAGGTCGCTGACTCTGAGCCACAGGGGGAGGGGGCGGGGGTTGCGGATAAGGCAGATAGCCCACTCCATCTACTCCTCTCTGATGACCCTACATGTGCCAAGTCACCTCACTGAAGTGTTGCATCTTAGCCATTAACCCAGACGTCATTGCATGGCCTTCTTGATGTGCATACAAGTCAAGACAAGCAAGTAGGCCCAAGAATACGAGTGGAAAGAAGACTCGAGTCGAGACCTGCTTGGTGATAAGCATGGCATTACATCAGATGCATGACATGTAGTGCTGTCATAGTGCAGAGCAGCTGCAACAAATTCTAGCAGAGTCTTGTGCTTTGGGCGCCAAGACGACACTTGCTCTACTACTAGCTGGAAAACGTCCTAATCCGCCACAGGAACACCTCAACAAGACAGCAGTGAAAAATTGGATGGTTCGAATTCCTGTGTATCTCGTTGTAGGCGCATGGCAACACAATGTCGCCTCACTGCCAGCATGCGACTCTGACATTGGTCTACAGCAGTGCAAGCTTGAAAAACATCCCCAGCTGAACAGCCAACAGGCATGACACAGAACAAATGCAAGCAGCGCCCCAGAGTTGAACAGCTACAGGCAAAGTGATGTCGGGCAAAGCTGCGAATACGCATTTGAGGATGTTAGACTAACATGGGTACTCAAGCAAATGACTCACCATGGGACCCATGTGCCATGATGGGCCAGCCCCTTGTGAATGCCCTGTTCTGGCCCCCCTGGGTTGGCTGCCCTGTTTGTTGCTGCCCTGCGCTGCCTGCTGTGCTATGTAGCCATTTGAATTTGAGGCCCTTGGCCCGCTTGGCGATCCTGGCTGCTGTGACTCACTGCCCTGTGCATGTGGTGGTAAACGTGAGTGTGGGTGAGGCGCCTGTGCTATGACTGTGGTGTGTGATACGATACTGAGGTGATGCATGGCTGACAACAGGCTATGATAGGCAGGCCTGCTTCCTGAAAGCCCTTCGTGCCAAGGACATCAGCAAAATACTTGTTATTGCAAAGAGCTCGAGTGGTCTGGACACCAGCAGGTGATCAGAAAGTAGAGCTGTGTGGTGGGAATCATACATTTGGAAATTTCTATCTTGGGCAACATGCTGTGTGTGTAACAGTCTATGTTCACAGACTGTGCTGGTAGTTGAATTTTCCAACGGCTGACAAACCAAATGCATGATGATGTCAAGAAGGAAGACATCTGAGATACGATGTCATAGCAGTTCAGCCTCGAATGAACAATGTGAACAATCACTATGCATATGAGTAGCTGCCAGCTGAACAGCAAGCTCACCAGACGTAAGGGTGATAGTGACAATGGAGGACCAAAAGCTGCGTCTAGAATACCAGATCCAGACGGCCCCGGTGCATCTTGAGATCGGCTGTCTGCATGCTGAGGACTGCTGTGCGCATCTGCTACTGATCCAGAGGCTGAAGCAGCATCAGCTGAGCTAGCAACCTCGTGTGGTTCAGACCCCATGCGAGGGGTTTTGGCAGATGTTGGCAGATGCTGAAAGGGTTGACCAGACCCTGAGAGCTGCAGCTGCTGCTGCTGCTGCTGCTGTGGCTGTGCTGCACCACCTTGTGGCGTGCTTGAAGGCCTCTGCAGTTAGCATGCATCAGCAATCAAGGTGCAGCTGCACCAGCAGTGATTTGTGCTTGCAAATGCAACGCAGGTATGCATGTCTAAGGCTATATAACCACTGTGAGCAAATAGCTCGCGAGCGACGTGACAGGAGACTAAAAGTGTACATGGGGTGCACAGCCTCTCGAGTCTGTGCTTCATTGTCAAGATGATATGCAGACTGTTGCAATGCCTGCAGGCTAATGCAAAGCATGTACACATTGCCAGCTAAGTCTGATATTGACTGCTCGACAGTACATGCAAATGTGATATCCAGCATACATGCACAGCTTGTACTTGTGAAAACATGCCCAGTTTGCTGCTAGCACACCTCGGGGTTGCTTGCCAATGTGCTGAAGAATGAGTCTGCTGCACCTGCTTCCTGTATGCAACAGCAGCTTGTGCTTACACAGAGGTGACACCCCTTGCAAGGCCTGAGCATGAACTGTCTCACAACCAGTCTAGACCAGAATGTTTGCTGACGCAAGGAAGCAGCAGTATGTGAATGCACAAACAGGCAGGGACCATGCTGAGGCAGTCAGATTACCAGTATCTGACTGGGTCACATAAGCGGAAGTGTTTTAGTGTTCAAAAATTTGTCGCTCTTGCTCACCTCAGCTAAGCTTTCTAAATGTCTGCTGTCTAAAGACTTGTGTTTGACTATAGAGTCCCAGGACAATCTGCTCCAAGGACTGCTGCAGCCAGCAAACATGTGGTGAGACATCTGGCTTGCGCAAAGCCATGTTTTGCTGCAGCTGAGGAAGCTACTGTATGCTGGCCTTGCTGCTGTATTGTAAGCGGACAGGCGAAGCGTGCTGATCCTCAAGCCAGCCAGTTGCTAGTGTGAGCCATGCCGGCAGTCTATGCAGGCCTGAACGCGTGCACGGCACCTGAACTGCTCGGATACACTCAAGTTGCAGCGTCCGAGCACCGCTTGCTGACCCGCAGCTTGCGGGTGTGAGCTGCTGCAACCGCTGTCACTGAATCCCGCCAACAGCGGCGGGGCGCTTTCCGACCGTGGAGGCGACTTTATGTCGGACAGCAGCCACTGAAACTGCTGAACATCCTATGTAGTTGCACAGAGCCTTTGAATAGCATATCATCTGGTCGCCTGCCGACCAGAAGGTGAAGCCCGTTTCTGATCCGACGACCTGGGAGTCAGCAGATTCGGCTAAATGCAGCACCAAACTGCTTAAACGGCTGCACACCTGACTTCTTGAGCTACCTATATCCTTGAGCTCAGTGGCGTGTGCTGGCATACTTTCGGGAACTAAAACTCCCTAGAGTGACTCGAGATGACATCAAGGGCAGCATCTTCCGTCGTTCGGGGACAACTGAGGCCTCGAGTGAGTCGCATACGGCGAGATCTCGGGCTTCCGAACTGCCTCTGCTCTTCCCGTTCAAACGGGCAAAATTGATCTTAAACCGAGAATTGATATGAGAATGGTGCCACGTGGGCTCGTGAGGCTCATCCGCGCGTGACAAGCTCGTCGAGTCTTCGCAAATTCTGAGCGCAATGCTGAGCTGCGAGATGCAAAGTGACAAAGCTCACGTGCAGGTGAGGCCTCGCATGATTTGCAAAGGTTTCAAAGCATATCGTGAGCAGCGTAGAGCTTGATCTTTGGTTAAGTTTGCCGTGCGGCACGGCGCTTCTAGAGGGCTAGCAGCTATCCGTTGATCAAGAAATACTTTGTCATTCGTGCTGGAGGCGTTGCTTCTGCATACTTGTTGCTGTGGTCGAGCGCGCTTGGGTCTACTGATCTGCCTTGTGATAGTTGCTCACAGGCAGCAGCATTCCTTTGGTTCTGTTCATGCAATCTGCACTGCACACAGACTGCTTGCAAGCAGTCAGCGTGAATCAGCGAACATCTTTAAACGGACATGTGGTCACCTACAACTCGATGTTTCAGATCATTCTGCTGAAAGTCCAGTGTCAGCGTACCGTATAGCGTACACTCAGACTGGACCGCAGCACGATACAGAAACATCTACCCTGCTTTCCTAAGCACACAGCAATAGCAAACATAGCAAAACTTTTCTCTATTTCATTTAACCAAGGTGGGAGGCTAACTGCATTACTACAATATAATTCAAGCAACAACCTATTTTGAGGCAGGCAGAGACAAGTTTTCAAAGACCTTGATCTCGCCAGAATACCCTGCTGTCAAAATGACCTGACCAAAATTGGCTGTAGCTCCTGCATGTGTGACTGAAGCACCACTAGCGTCCGCAACTCTGTACGCTGTGTCTGGTGCAAAGACAGCACACGTAATGATGTCATCATTGGCATGAAATGTCTCATACGAACTGCTCTTCTCCTTATCCTGCATAAACAGACCTTGATTTGCAGTGACCGCTCACAACACCCTATGCAAGCAATGCCTAAGAGTCAAAATGCTCATCAGGCAGCATGCCATGTAAGCCTTGAAGACCTCACTTGGCAAGCTTTTTACCAGGCAGGCCTCAATGTCAGCATGGTGTGTAGCAACCCATCACCAAGTGTGCGCACCTTCTTGCTTGCTGTTTGAGAGGCAGCAATCTCTCGATTCCACACGTATACGTAGCCATCATCAGATCCGCATACAATGCTGTTCCCATCCTCTGAGAATGATGCACGTATTTGTGTGTTGCGATTTGAGTGGCCCTTGTACTTGCATTGCAGCCGCAGCCCTGCAGGGAACGCATTTATTCTTGTTGCACGGATACACACTACACAGTATGGTACAGGCAAGGCATGCCCGTTGCAGCTGGTAATGCTGTGCATCATCTAGCCACTCGGTACAAACTCAACATGAGCAGTGTCAGGCAGGCTCTTTTCACGTCCAGCAGCTGACAGTTCTTACAACGACACACAATATATATTGCACTGCTGCATCATTCGCGCTGATCACATGCATGAATGCTAATGTCACTGCTAAGGGGTACTTGTGGCTTTCAAGCCTTTCTGCAGGCCAAGCAGGGCTAAGCCCTCTTTGCTTGTCCATGTCATGGTCTGCTGCAGCTTGACTAGTTGCTGTTGCTGATAGCCACAACATTGGAATGCATCCTTTGCAGAGGGCTTACCGTCATACAGCCGTATTCTGGAATCATTGGAGGTGATGAGCAGCTTGCTGGTGTCTGAAGGCAGGAACTGCATGCCTGTGATCTTCTTGCCCGAGTTCTGCCCACCCCTCTTGTTCTTCACATCTGCAATGGCAAGTTTTGTCTGACAGGTATACTAGTCTCCAAGTATGACTCAACTGCTGGCTTTGTCAGATCTACATGCTTGCACACCTTGCGTGAGATATCTGGCATCCTCCATGAACGGGATTTGCTTTTTAAATTGCATGCAGAATGAGGGCTTTTAAGCACACACACTACCATCAAATGCAACAGCCTGCATCATATGTGTTGGAGAATTCAGGCTAACGTTAAAGTGTTTATACAACAAGGTATGATGAGCACCTAGCATAAGCTGAGCCTCACGCTACCTTACTTTCACAGATCCTCACACTGAGTCCGGTTTCAAGCAGTACTGCAGTTCAGGAACGGGCAACATTGTCTACACATCAAGACATTATGTAGTGTCAGCTAGCAAATATAGATTTGTTTGCTATCTCCCCTGTCACATGTCAATCTCACGCTTGATGGTCTCAGGCTGTTTTTGAAACAATATCAGCTTTTGTATGATGCCTCAAGACAGTACTTGGGCCGCACTCCCCACACCTCAACTGGTGTGTTGTGACTTTCCTATTGCTGTAAGTCGTACTGTTTCTCTTACAGTCGACCATGCAATCTTTATAAAATGGATCATTGCTGTGATGGTTTGACAGTTGTAACTTTGTCTGTCACTTGAGGTTCTGTCACAATCAGCGTTTGAATCAGCAGCAAGGGCATTACCACTGTGACTAATGCTTACCTATCTGGGCCTCGTACTCCAGCTTGAAGCTAGCACAGCGGTAGAATCGGCACTTGCCCTTCATAGTCCCCACAATCGCCTTGCTTGCATCTGGGGAGAAGTTAACTGCCGTCACCATTTCATGCACATCTGCCCAGTCCACCACTCTCTGGTCTGGAATGTTCCACATGCGTACCTGCACCATTACCACTCATCATGACAAACTGTGTGCTTACTGGTCACCAACTCATGCACATCTGCCCAGTCCACCACTCTCTGGTCCTGAATGTTCGACATACATACCTGCACCCATCAGTTGTGGTCATGCCAAACATTCGTCTTCACTAGTCATCTCATGCATCACGTCAAGCTAAAAATGCATATCCGCTCGGTGCACCACTCTCTGGCCTGGGGTGTCTCACATATACACTCGCACCATCAGCCCTGATAACAACAGACTCTGCTCAGAGAGTTTTTGGTCTAGTGGAAATCACCAGGTTGAGTCCTGCTACGCAGAAAAGGACTGTATCCTCATTTTGCATAGAAGGGTTGTTCACCCATTGTTTTGGTCTCCTTTCAGGCATAGTGTTGCCTGGCTAAATGGTGGAGTCATCACACAATGACGTCACATCATGTGGAGACCCGTGATGAGCAGGATCAATGTTAACCCATGCACCCTTGTTGAGCACCAATGCAAGACATCACAAGTGATTGATTGATCAATTAACCGGTGAATTGCTTGATTGGCGCCTGGGCTAGAGGGGCGGGCTGATTGCAAGCAAACAGTCTGTCAAGTGGTTGGGGACAGTTAGTTGCTTCTGTACGTGCCTAGATGGGCCTGCTGAGCCTGCCTAGCCCACATTTACAATGAATGAATGAAAACAATGAAAGTGCTGGTCCATGCATGACTGCAGCAAACTAACAAATATCTGACAGAGCTTATTTTACAATGCAGGCATCAGCAGGGCAAAACCTGCTGCAAACGCATGACATGCAGGCGTGAAGTCCAAGTACTGCACCTAAAGAGATGCACACATGCTGTGTTTCACTCACCTTGCCATCAATGGAACCGCTGAGGAAGAACTTGTCATCAGCAGGGTGGAAGTCCAGCGCAGTCACAAAGTCTGTGTGCCTGCATAACAGGTGGCCATTGACAACATTGCTTGGGTAGACCTTTTCAGGATTGCAGTCAAGAACATTCATAAAGTCTGTGAGCCCTGCATGACAGGGTCCTCGCAGGCTTCAGCACAGCATCTCATGACAAAATGACTAGAAAGCTAGATCAAATATGCGCTTCAGCTTGTTATTCATGCCATGCACACATGTCTGTTGAGTGTTGTCTGAAGTTTCATTTGTCATTCTGGGAAGCTGCTGAACATTCATGTGATGCTTTACAATCCGCAGCCAATTTGAACTGAGCATTTGATTTGAGCAAGAGTTGACACCAGCAGAAGTTCAGCTATGCTGAATGGCTTACTTGAAGGTCCGCAGACACTCATCCATGCTGATATGCCACAGCTTGACAGTCTTGTCCATAGACGCTGACAGCACAAACTGTGACTTGGACCAGCAAAGCTCCAGAACATCCTGCTTATGACCCAGGTACACCCTAAAGGGTTTGCCCTTCAGGACAGGGCAATCACTGGAGTACCCCTCATACAGCGTACTGCCCTCCTGCTGTGCCTGCTCTGCATACTGATTTGAATCCCCATTGGCAAAAGCACCATGGTTGTTGCCGTTTTCTGACTGGAAGTTTGCTAGTGAACCAGACTGAGCTGAACTTGGTGTGTGAGATTGACTCCTATCTAGGATGACTTCCCAGACTCTTATAACGCCGTCTTGCCCGGCTGTGGCAACATACTTGCCGTTTTTGCTGAACTTCATGCACCAGATGACACCTACGCAACAGAAACACTGAAATGAGATTGACCTGCAGCCTATGAGCAAGTTACAAACCCAGGCAGTACCAAAAGGCTAGATGAGATCTAGTCTGCAGATGCCGTCTTGCCCAGCTGTGGCGACATATTTGCCGTTTTTGCTGAACTTCATGCACCAGATGCCACCTACGCAACAGAAACACTGAAAAGAGATTGACCTGCAGCCTATGAGCAAGTTGCAAACCCAGGCAGTACCAAAAGGCTAGATGAGATCTAGTCTGCCGATGCCGTCTTGCCCAGCTGTGGCGACATATTTGCCGTTTTTGCTGAATTTCATGCACCAGATGCCACCTGCACAACACTGAGCTGAGATTGGCTTGCAAACAGTAAGCAAGATGCAAATCCAGGTAGTACCAAAAGGGCAGATGTGATCTGATTTTCAGACGCCGTCAGCTGTGGCAACATACTTGCCATCTTTGTTGAACTCCATGCACCAGGTACAACAGCTGAGCTCAGACTGATGTGCACCAACAAGCATGATGCCTAGTGTGGCATACCAATGGGGCAGATGTAGGTGAGTCTGTACCAAGAAGCATGATGTCTATTGTGGTCTTGGGTAAGCCGCAGATATGATTATTGCAGAAATTTCAGCCACAAGGCCTGAACCAGGCTAGGTGCACCTCAACCAGCTGTGTGCATTGTTGACCTTGTTTTCCCACCTCAGTGAGGCTCAGCAGTGAATGACTTGTTGACTGGTACACACCCACCAAGACGTTACATGTTACTATGCTTTTCTGTAGTGTTGACATCAACTGGGTGTGTGCTTGCAAGCTGGGGAGTGCGCTTTTGCTGCCTGCTACCTATGACTTCACATGCTGATAGATGATGCAGGGTGGCATGCAGGGGGCTTCATCTAAGTTGCTTCCTGACACTGAGCAGATAACTGATTTGTGGTAGAAAAAGCTTCTACACAACAGCATGTTGCTGCGATGCGTGTCTCCAAAACACACACAGCAGTTGCACAACGTGACACTTGAGAAGTTTCGCTACTGCTGCTGCATCACAGTAGCGATTGAAGTACTGTTGAGCTCTATGCTGCATCAGAAGATGCGCTGCTTTACGGTCTCAAACAAACAGTCAATATGAGGAGACGCTGCATCAAGGTAAGCATTGCGGTGAAAGTGCTGACCTGTGTGTGCAAAGAGCTCCTGCACTACAGCCAGGTTGCTGTACTGCTTATGGCTCTTCTTGTGCAACATGACCTTGGTAGGAATGCCTGTACGGCCTGACGTGCTGGCGGTGGCCCCAGCTGCCATGCGAGAAGCGTAATCAGGACTGGCCTGAAGATCAGCTGCTGACGAAGCGCGAGACGTGGCTTCGCTTTCATTGTCATCATCCTTCAAGCTACCCCTGCTCATGTTGAACAGGCGGTGCTTGAGCCAGTTGGAGGGCTTGCCCTTGCCGAGAGGAGCTTTGCCAGACTGCCCCAGGTCGCCTGTTAAGGCACCTGTCTGTGCTATTGAGCCGTCTGAAGCATCACTGAAGGTGCCGTTCAAGGATCCATTGGCTTGACTCCGCCGCCGTTGCCTAGCTGCCTGAGTGCACAAGGATAACGCTAAATGTTTGAGCTGAGCAACAGCAATGTAAAGGGTTTGCTGTGAGCAGTAGCAGGTTCAGGGATCTGATTTAAGCTGTCTGAGGCCTCACTAAAGGTGTCGTGTAAGCATCCATTGGCTTGACTCTGCCGCCGTTGTCTAGCTGCCTGAGTGCACAAGGACAACGCTAAGTGCTTGAGCTGAGCCACAGCAATGTTAAGAGCTTGGTTTGAGCAGTAACAGGTTCAAGGATGTGATTCAAGCTGTCTGAGGCATCACTCAAGGTGTTATTCAAGCATACATTGGCTTGGCTCTGCCGCTACTGCCTAGCTGACTGAGTGCACAAGAGTAACGCTCAGTGCTTGAGCTGAGCCACAGCAATGTTAAGAGCTTGGTTTGAGCAGTAACAGGTTCAAGGATGTGATTCAAGCCGTCTGAGGCATCACTTAAGGTGTTGTTCAAGCATACATTGGCTTGGCTCTGCCGCTACTGCCTAGCTGCCTGAGTGCACAAGAGTAACGCTCAGTGCTTGAGCTGAGCCACAGCAATGTTAAGGGCTTGGTTTGAGCAGTAATAGGTTCAAGGATGTGATTCAAGCCGTCTGCGGCATCACTTAAGGTGTTGTTCAAGCATACATTGGCTTGGCTCTGCCGCTACTGCCTAGCTGCCTGAGTGCACAAGAGTAACGCTCAGTGTTTGAGCTGAGCAACAGCAATATTAAGGGCTTGCTTTGAGCAGTAGCAGGTCTAAGGAGACTGATCTGAGCCCTCTGAAGCATCACTCAAGGTTTTGTTTAAGCATCCATTGGCTTGACTCTGCCGCTGTTGTCTGGCTGCCTGAATGCACATGATTACAACTCATGACTTGGCTTTAGCAGTAGCAACCTTAAGGCTTTGATTTGAGCAGTAGCAGGTCTAAGGGGACTGATTCAAGCTGTCTGCAGCGTCAATGAAGGCGCCAGTATGAAAGCCGTTTGCTTGGCTCTGCCGCCGTTGCCTTGCTGTGTGAGTTGATTTCCATCAATCCCCATCAACTCCTACCAGCAAGCATGCAAATGGTGATGATGCAGGTGATGATAATACCTCCAAGACAGCATTGAGCCCCAGCAGCTGTTCAAACTCGTCCAAGGACAGCTGGCGCCCTTGAATGACATCAGTCACCCTGGAAGATGCAGGAGAAGCTGGGTCATTTGGGGAAGCTGGACCCTCATCGCCATCCAAGACATACAGCTGACCGGTGTTCAGGTCTCTGATGGTGTATCTCTGCAAAACAGTGCAAACCAAAGTTGTCAACTTGGACACTGGACACATGCACTTGACAAACTGTGTCAAACCAATGGGAATTATTTCAAGGCATTGTGACACAATGTCCAGAGCAGAACATGGTCAAAGACAGCGAGGGACAACAGGTGCTCTCACACAAGGAATGAAGTTGTCATTCAGGCATTTATATATGTGCTTGCAACCAGGGCTGACAGGCTTCAGGTTTATTTGTAAAGCCTATGCAGCTGGATGTATTGAGGTAGCAACATTTCGTTGCTTGATGTCTTTGTGACGGATGCTGCTGTTTCAAGGCAGGTTGGGCAGGCGATCTTGACTTGCTGTGCAAGTCGCATGGACAGGAGCAGTGAAGCATGCTACGGCGATGAACAGGGCAGGAGCACAGCTACCAAGGTCGCTGCAATGGCTGGCAATTTATGGATTTGTGATGTCAATAACTGTGGGTCAAGCAAGCAGAGTTGCAAATGCAGCAGACTTTGTCCTGTAAACTGTATTGCGTGGCGCCACTCACAAAGAGCTTGGAGTGACTGGGCAGCATTGACATGTGCAACAGATTGCATGGGCGCAGCTGGCAATCATGTATATACCTTGTCCAAATTGTACTCTTTGCCAGAGTCCAAGTCCTTGATGCGCAGCATCTCTGGGATTGCTTCCTCCGAGCTGCCCATACTGCTTGCCTGTTGGTCCTCTTGTATGTGTCTGGACCAAGCAGGGATGGCGGATACAGCGTCAGACGGGTCCCCATTTGTTGCTGCCTGGTGCTCTGCCAGGCTCTGCCGCGATAGTCTGGAGGGTGATCGAAGAGGACTGTTTGAGCGCCCAGATGCCAGGCTGACATCAGAGAAGCTGTTGTTCAGAACTTCGCGCTGGTCGAAGTGCGAATGTCGTCCTTGTTCCGACGGCCCTTCATCAGCTGATGCATATTCGTCAACTTCTGCTGCGTCCAGCGGTATCTGATTCCTGCTGGCCATGCTGCTTCACACGGCCGACCACTGAGGCGCCACAGTATGGCCAAGCTGCTGTTACGCAAACAACTCACATATCTGCAATCAACGCAAAGCTGCTGTATGCTGCTCGCAGCGCAGGCTGCGCAATTCAGTCCCAAAAAGTATCACAGCTTCTGACTGCAGAGCCTCTGTTGCAGCCGGTGTAGAGCTGTACAAGTCGCGACAGCAATGTCAGCAGATGAGCAAGCTGACCGTGCAGCTGCAGCTATTGCGCGCGTATAGCAAGCAAGCTCTGATGCCCGGCAGAAGCGCTACAAACCTGACATGATTTCGGGGGGTGGACGATGTGGGAATTTTGGAAGGTTGACAGGTGGCGAAGAAGAGGATTAGGTCAAGGGGAAACAAAATTGGGTAAGCAACTGCGTTTGCAACACGTCTAACCGTAACTGCCTTGCACCAGCCAATGCACCTCGGTCAACGCATGTGCCACGAAGAATGCATTGCACGCTTCAGGTTGCTGGGATTCTGACTCTGTTGGTTACAGTTTACTCACAAATGCTAGGTACGGTTACACCTCGTTCGCAACATTGCAGAAATACCTTCCAATCTGGTGCTGAATTGTATTTCTGCTGCAGCAGGCGGTCACAAGCATGTGGATCACCAGAACGACGCTCGTGTGCAAGAAGTAGCAGCATTTGCTGTCAAAGAGGTGCTTGTCGCGTTTGCTGTTGCGACGCTCGCTCGATACGATGGTCTTGCAAGATCGATCCCCTGGCTTTGTGCAGATAGGCGAAAAGACCAACAAGAAGCTTGATTTGGTGAAAATCAACTCAGCTCAGAAGCAGGTCGTAGCAGGCCTCAACTATGTGCTCGTCATAGAGACTGCTGCAGAGAGTGAGAAGGAAACTTATGAAGCTAAGGTCTATGGTAGGGCAGCAACATTCTGACTTGTGCTGCGACATGCGTGTCTGTGTTCATACATCTTTCTATTCAGCAAGTGGCGTGACCTTGATTAAAACAAGAAACGCCTGTCACTTGCCAGAATCTGACTATGTCTGCTTGTCCTGCAGAGCCCTTGGGAAACCAGCCATTGAAGTTGACAAGCCATAAAAAGGTTGACAGCGAGACAGCACAGCGCAGGACTGAAGAGTCATCAGAAAGATCCAGCGGAGCGCTTCTTGGTGGCTACCGTGAGGTACATGCCCCACTCACACATGCATGCTTCATCTTGCAACCAGCATTTGACTCACCCTGGTGCTGTAAACCTGCACCACAAAAGCAGTTGACACTCTGAAAGCTCCTGATATATATCTGCTGCTGTCAATACGAAGTGGCATGTACTCCAGATGCTGTGCCTGCTTGCATTGGCCAGTGCACGGTATACAGCAACTCCGCCGCTTACAATGTTGTCATTTGCAAGCATAGAGTCAAGCATGGTGCGTCATGACCAGACACATGACAGATCAGATGCGCCCTGTTACTTTATCACCAATTTGAGCCCTGCAGATGTCTACAGCTTGCATCTGCATGCATTTCCAGACTGTATTGTGACCATGCAAGATCTGGAACCGTGACGCTTTTGAACAGTGTTTCTGAAGTGGTTCAGCATGTGATCAGACTAGGTTGCTCAAAGACAGTTGCTTGGTGACTTGACATTCCTAGCAAGGCCTTTGAGCCCAAGTAGTACGTGTGTTCACGTACATGTGTACGTGAGGTCTGATTGTTTGCAGGTGTCAACCACAGATTCTGAGGTGACACAGGCCGCCGACTTTGCAGCTGAGCAGCTTTCACAGCAGTCCAATTCTCTATCTCCTTACAAGGTTGAGGAAGTGTTGAGTGCCAGAAGCAAGGTCGTCAGCGGCAAGGCTTTCGAGCTGAAGCTCAAGCTATCCCAGGGCAACTTGCCTGAGCAGATTGTGCAGGTGAGTAAACCTTTCAATATCAGCTGTTGTCAAAGCATATACTTGTTGGGATCAGCGCGCGCATATGAATAGCAGCATTCTAAATGTGACTGCACAACAAGCCAATGCGCTGTGGCTCTGTCAGCAGAATGGAGTATGTCTCTCGTCGTGTTGTGTAGGGGTTTGTGGATTTGCAGATGATGTCTGCATATGTTGCAATGCAAGCAAAGGCACCTTGTTCCGTACAGGATCCTGTCTTCGTATGTTTGCTTAGTTGTTGCATCGCAATTGACCAAAGGTGTTGTCAAACATAACACAATCACGCCTTGTGCTTGCAATGTCGTCCATGCTTTGAGGTTGCACATTGAAGACCTGTTGAGCTGAGCTGGTTCAACATAGCTGCACTGATAGTCTTTGGCACTGCTGGGTAGGATTAGTCTTGTTCAGAATTGTACATATCTTGTGTGATTGTGGTGATGCAGGTGGAGGTCAGCCGTACACTGCAGAATGAGCTAAAGCTTGAGTCACACAATCCAATTTCATCAGAGTCCTGATTCCAGGCAAGGCAGGCCGTCATTCAATTGACTGTTTGAGATCAACTCTCTAGCTGTGACAGCACCCAGCACCTACTGCCCAAGGCCTATCTACAGCCATCAAGTCTAAAATGTAATGCTTAATATAAGAAAGAGGGGCATTCAATTGCTGTGTGTACATTACCACATACGTCATACTTTCTGTTCTAGCAAGCCAGGAATGCTGTGAGCATTCGAGGATCTCACAAGCCTTGGTTTGTGTACAGCACAGTATCACGCCTTAATACAGTTCTGTGTCAAGAAATGCTGTCTACAAACTTGAAATTGCAGCACTCATGTCATATGTTTGACATACGTTGCCAGCCAAATTGCACTACATCTAACCCTGCCTAGTAATCATCTGACCAGAGCCATCAATCTGCAGCAGCTGCTACACAACGTAATTGCACTTCTGATTTTTTAAGAAGCTTTGCTTATTGTACATGCCATTGCAGCCATTCAAGTATGCTTGAGCAGCATCTGATGCTGTCGTGCCAACGTCCCAAAGGTTGTCTAGGACGACATTTGAAGTGCCAAAGCCTGGTCAGCAGATGTATGAACCAAAGCTCAATGTGAGCTGCAATACACTTTGTCAGGGGTCCAGCTTCTTAGCAATGTCCTGCAAAGCAGAGATCTAGTCAACAATCTGCGCCACCTGCAGTCTCACAGAATCCTACTGACATCTGGTAACATGTATATGAGTCTTGCAGATTTGTGCGTGCGCATATGCAACTGCAGCTGCTGACAAATGTGTCAAACAATGTAATATACACAGCATCATGCTCGCATTTCATGTCAATGATGGTGATGACGCAAGAGGTCAGGTATCTCTGCTGCACAATGTACACTGCTTGACAGGTCTAACCACCAATGATTGTGCTCTTACGTGTGTGATAGGGTCTAGGCATGATGCTAGCTGTTCCATGCCGGCTCTGTTCAAATTGACGCCATCAGGCATCAAGGCTGCATGAATCCTGCCAGAGTCGCCGTCATATGTGAAGCCTTGACCGCAGTCAACAAAATGCAGCTCATCTCTTGAGTCAGCAAACTGCTGCAAATCTGTGTTGATGCTCTGAATAGCAGGCGTAAATCTGCGGCATAGCGTCAAGCGTCATAACAGAGTGCAACAACCTGGTATCATACATTGCAACACTGATCTGGGGTACATCTAGCATTTGCTTGCAAAGTGACGTTTCGAGACTAATGCAAGCAGCAGTGCATACTGGGCTGTGCTAGGTGGTTCAATCAACGTGCAGGTTGGTTGAATTGTTGTGAAACTGGTGAAGGGCTGCTGCATTAGGGTACTTGACATTGTCTGCATGTCACTGTTGCAGCAATGCAGAACTGCTGCATTTGATGACAAGCACAAGACTGCTCTCACTTGCTAGGCTGTGCCAGATGCTGATCTGAAGACAAAGTCAGATCCCCTCTTGGCAGCAACCCCACTAGCACCACTTGTGAGCCAGGCCTGAGGTCTGTCAGGTACTCAGCCACAGCATGAATGCGGCTTGCAGTGCTGTTGGCAACACTGTGTATATGCTGATCATCCTGCATGCAGACAAGCCAAGTCATTTGGCTGACTGGTAGTCGCCTGTGACCCTGTTCTTACTGTACAGCCTGAGCAGATGCGATGCAAATATGAGATTTTATGCATTTGCTGTGCTGATGATTTAGCCGTTGCACCTGCCTGACTCTGTTTGGTTCTGCCAGCATACTCCTTGAATGGGACTGGGGCTGTCCATGACATTCATGCATGCAAGTCAAATTTGACCCAGAGCAGCTCAAATCGTCTGGAGCTCCATGATTGCTCTGAAAGCTACTGCAATACTTACGCCTGTTGCTTGGAATTAGCTTAAACCTACAGCTGAGCACTGCAGCCACCATGTAGCATGAAAGGAAGGCCCCTAACGTCATACGTCAGCTTAGCCCAAGTGTGCAGAGCTAGCTGGACTGCAGTCGGTCAGACATTTGTTCAGCAACCACTCGTAGATTACACCTCAGACTTGAGAGTCAGCCAATGATGGTGCTTGGCCTTCCAGTCTCGTCGGATAAACAGTCGCACAGAAAGCAACTGGGCACCGGAGCAAACGGCTTGCGTACTTTGACTTGATGCTGCGCATAGTGGCAGCGAAGCAGTGTTTTGTTCGCCCACCTTGAATGATGCATATGTGAGATCTGCACTGCCGGTCATGATGACAGCAATCTGGGGTCCATCAGAGGCAATGCCCTCACCGTGCCTGAGCCTCCACATCAGATGCTGTACACCATCATCTGCATCACCCATCAGAGTCAATTGTGCTAGTCAAGCATGATGATGCCCACAGGTGTTCACGGTGGTTGCTGCGTTGAAGTTGTTGCATTGCAGGTGAGCTTGTGTGAGAAAATCTGCATGTTGCACACCATCATCTGCAACAGCAGTCAGCTCCAGTTGTCCCATGGAAGCATGTCCTAGATTTACTGCTTGAGCTTCAACAGGCAGTGGATCATTGCGGATTGCTGCAATGAAGCTGCATAGCTTTGCAAGGGTGTGCCCTCAGCAGCAACAGCGCATGATCAGTTGGACTTGCTAAACAGTTCTCAGGTCTGACCTAAAAAACAGATGCTAGCGTCAACTAACCTTCAGCAATCCCAGGCAACATGCAACTGGAAGCGAAGCACATTGGCCTCTGTCAACAATTGTGTGCAGACAGTCACAAGTGCAGCTGCTTAGGTCTATGTTGGAACCAGTTCAGTACCTACTGCGCTGTGTAGAGACAGGCACAGACTTGAGCTGATGACTTGCAAGCGCCATACAACAGCAGCTTGCTGAGCAGCTTCTGTCATGTCGCGGCTTGCTGCACCACTTAATGTCAGTCTCGTGGCATGCAGCCACACTTGAATGCAAAGCGTGTGGCCAAGCCAGTGCTGATGGAATGCTATAGTGGCATGCAGCAAGCAGACATTATGCTACAAGGACAGTCATGCCTGCCATCTGGCAATAATGCTTGCAAGCACCTGCCAATCCCCAGGCATGGCTCTCAAAGTCACGCCCAAAGTGGTTGAGAAAGATCTCAGGCCCATCCTGACACCTGACATGTGCTTCGCCATGCTGTGTGCCCCTCCACGCCTCCACAGCAGCATCGCCATAGAAGTCTAGTTGCACTGCCTACGTGCAAGGTAAGTGCTATGCGTTTTGTGTGCACCATGACTAGCTTGCAAGCACTCATGAGATCATCTGCATGCAACCAGAAGCAAGCAGCACTTATGCTGTAGGCTGTGGCTGAGCCTTGTGTTGCGGACATGCAGCTTGCCATGTGTGGTACTATAGCACTGTCCTTGTTTCCAACGGGACTTTCAGCGAACATTCAACTGGACGTGCAAGTGTGGCATCAGTGCTGCACTTGTATATGCATTGCGTGTATGGCGATGGAGCATGGCAATTACCGGGCTGTCAGATGCAGCAACAGCTTCTTCCACATACTGCTGGTGCTGCTCAATCCAGCCTGTCACATCTAGTCTGGCTTTCCACCAGTGCTTGCTATGCGTATTGCTCGCTGAGAAGGGTGTGTTATACATGTGTGACAGCGCCAAGGTATACACAAGCACCATCCCAAGCAATGCAGCCAAGGCATATTCTCCTGTAGAAAAACATAGGCTGTAGTTGAGTAACATCAGCATGGCAGAGGAAGAGACCGCTCTTGCTCATAATTTACCTGTCACTATCCAAGCTGAACGTTCTGCCTGCTGTGCCTCTGCCTTCTGATGGGGACTTTCACTGTCAGAGGTGCTTGGCCCGTCTGAAAACCCACTGCCTGCTAGTAAGCACGACAAGCAGAGTAACGAACACATTGCGGAGTCAGAAATGCCGACAATGCTTTGGACAGGAGTTTACCAGCAGATGAGCAAGATCTGAGCAAAGCGTCCCTCATGCTGTGCTGCAGGCGAGCAGCGCTGGAGTTTCCAGTCAAATTCGGCCGGTACTTGATCACTCAAATAGATCTTATCGCCAGCGACAAGACCAAGGTCATCTCTGCATTAAGTTGGAGTTGCGCATCGACGTGTGGCGGGTGGGTTTCTGTCCCGTGAACGCGATGGACAGCTGCACCAATTTTGACCTCTCTCAACTTCCACCAATCTGACGTTTCGCGCCAGACGATCAGAACCCGATAGTAATGTCATGTCATGCTGCAGCTGCCTAGTGTCCTTTAGCAACGGACACCTGTGCATAGCTTGCAGCAGCAAGCGTTGGATGAACCATGCCACGCTTGCAAAGGCTGAGAATGTCATGAGAATGCCACAGCGCTTGTATGCAATGCATCGAGAGCACCCTTATTCACGGCTATTTTGTCAGCATACAGGCAGTACTGCCTAATGAAACAGACTCAACAGCATGTAAAGCTGTTCCGTGCATGTGGATATGCTGGTGCATTCATGTTAAACTTTGGAGCAGGGACCAGAGTGAAATGGCATCATGTCAATGATTGCTGAGTGTGACAGCTCTTCCACATCAGGAACACAGTGGTACTTGCAGCCATGGCCAATGCATGCAGTTCAATGCTTCTGGCATATATACTCTGTGGTGCTGCTGCAACACACAGCCTGGCCAGAATTCAAAGTGGCATAATGTGGAACTATGCGAAACAGCTGCAAACGGGTCTGACAATGGGGAGAGATATTCAACTGCAGCATGCTCCAGAGACACCAACAGCATTACCAATCCATGGCTACAATGAGGCAGTGATGCAAATGCTCAGCCATCAGCTGTTGCAGGCACTGTTACTTACAGCTCAAAACCAATTTTGCACACATGAGCAGGGGGACGCACAGTGTGGCATTTCATATGCCAACAGCATATTGAATGGAAGCAAGAAAGACTGGGCTCTGAAACAGCAGACACAAAGCTACATCTCTAAGGAGCCTGGACAGCAGCATACCCTTACTCAATCAGCTGCTTGACATTGTGTGTTTAGCGGTCTGCAGTGCATATATAGCCTGACAGTGCAGCTGTTATGGAACGCAAGTGTGTCTGCATGATATGCTGCCAAGTTGGTTGCCACTGATATGCAGTCAGTCATTGTATTTTTCAGGAAGACGTTCATCAGCTGCTGGTGGTCAAAAGGCAGCAATCTTGTTTGGTAGCTGTTCTGGGAAGATTCTCTTATCAAGACATTGCATGTCATTGATACCAACCAGCATGGAAGATGCAAACTGAAGCTCAGCAGACAAAAGCAAGCTTGGATTCCAGGAGGGTGGTGTTGAAATAACACCATTTTGGGTTGAAGGGAGAAGTGCTAGGCTGTGAACCTAAGCACGCTCACCACGGATGCGGCGAGCCAGCTGGATGTCCTTGGGCATGATGGTGACACGCTTGGCGTGAATGGCAGCCAAGTTGGTGTCCTCGAACAGACCAACCAGGTAGGCCTCAGCAGCCTCCTGAAGGGCCAGGACTGCTGATGACTGGAACCTCAGGTCAGTCTTGAAGTCCTGGGCGATCTCNNCCTCTGGAAAGGCAGCTTGCGGATCAGAAGCTCGGTGGACTTCTGGTACTTCCTGATCTCACGCAGAGCGACGGTGCCAGGCCTGTACCTGTGGGGCTGCAACAGCACACAACAGTTGTCAGCAGGTCATCACTGATGGGTTCTGGAAGCCCAAGTGGGCAGTGGCGTTTTGCAGTGCAAAGGCAGAAACAAGCTTGTTAGTAGCTTTCGCGTACCTTCTTGACGCCTCCTGTGGCAGGGGCGCTCTTCCTTGCTGCCTTGGTGGCCAGCTGCTTGCGAGGTGCCTTGCCACCGGTGGACTTGCGAGCTGTCTGCTTGGTACGCGCCATGGCGACTGTTGATAGGAAGGTAAGAGAGCTGATTACAGTGGAAAACTGAGAGGCTCGAAGGTGTTGTTGGTGATCTTGCTAGAGGCCCCTTTTGAAGGGACACGCAACTTTGGAATTCAAGGGCTGTTTCGCTTGAATCTTGACCGAGCAGCCCTTGTAGTTCGGAGAAGTGCCCCTGACAGCAAGGTCCCGTTCATACAAGAAGCACTCGGGAGGGCTCTCGAGGCACAAGTTCGACAAGCTCTCTCAGCCTTCAGCTCCCTTGCTCACTCACTTTCGTCGCAACTTGTCTTTCAACTTTCTGCAAAATGGCTCCTAAGGCAGCATTGTCAGAAAAGAAGCCCGCCGCGCCTGCCAAGAA
>BDIU01000493.1:0-25889 GCA_002118135.1 Trebouxia sp. TZW2008
TTTTTCTGCATCTCAGAGTCAGCAAGCTTCTGAACAAAAGCTTCAATCTGACCTGAGCTCAAAGAGCCTGCAGTTGAGCTCTGTTCCTGCTGATCAGCTGTCTCAGTTGCAGCAGCACTTGATGTGCTGCACAACTGACATGACTGCAGCCTCTCCTCCAGCTGTTTGACTTTCTCTGTGAGATCTTTGACTTCCACCTGAACCAAACGTTGTTGCTCTAGTATGGGTGCCACACATGCAGTCACCTTCTGATCAATATGATCCATCAGCTTCTTTTCCAAGTCATCAAAGCGGCTGGTGAACATTTGTTCCTGGCGAGTAATGAACTCGTGTAGTTGAGTGAACTGTTGGTGTGCATCCTCTCTAATCTTTGCTGTTTCTATCGAGGCTGTTGCTGAAGTGCTTGGCTGGTTTGACAGTTGGAGATCGTCAGCTGAACTGTCAGTCGCAGGCACTTCCGTTACGTCCGCTGCTTTGTCTTGAAATTTCTTTGACATTTTCTTTGTGCGTTCGGATCTGCGCTGCGCTACGGGGGATGCTACATCTCTCACATAGTTCAAACCATCTGCAAGCATCTGAAGCTGGCTAGGCCAAGAAGAAGAGGAATGTTGTATAGTCAGCACTGCAATACGCTCACCATAGAGAACCCGTACCTTTAGCTTGGGCTCTGATTGCTTGCCATGGCCGTTTCAAGCTGCTTCAGAAGCAGAATCTGGCCACAAGCTGCAGCCAAGGCTTGTCTTCAAGTGATCACATTCATGAATTTGACAACATGAGACTCTGAAAATGCAAAGAGCAAGCACGTCAACAACCTTGCTTGCGTTTTTAAGTATGCTGATTCAGGCCGATCATTAAGCAGTGTTCACTTGCTCAGACTGGTATCTGTCACCAGGTAACTTGGAATTGGAAGGTGCTCCGACAATTGCTTTCAAGGTCGAACCCAAGCTGCGAAAGGACCCCGAGATTGTATTGCAAACACTGCGCCGATGCAAATCTATCACAGGCTTTGTACACCTAAGGTTTGCAATGTTTGTTTGCATAATGACAAGGGCAAGATTGCAGACAGGGCGTAACAGCATGCACACATGGGTCATCCAGGTTTCAAGTCACCATTTCTGTTTAGTCATGAGTCAAAGGATTAGCATTATACAGAAAGCAGCATCTTCATCAGGCAGATCTGAGCTTGTTGATAAGGACAAGGGATTGCCTTCGGCCAGTCAGCCTGTTGACGTCATCTTTTCTGTTCTACAGCACATGTGTGAACATAGAGTTCTTTTCTTTGCAGCCACTAAGCTTTTGAGCACTACTGCTGCAAGAACAAAAGCAGGATCCTTCGCAAGGCAAAATTTCTCACCCACAGCCCAGCTGACATCTTATGCTGCTGAGCCACAGCAAAATACTGTGCACTGGTGGCCACTTGAGTAGTAACGCCTGCTGGCAGATACACTCCCTCCTGACTCAATGCTGACTGCACTTTCTGTGGCAAACCGACTTCTTCACTGGCAGCAGCAACAGCTGCAGCAGATGTCAACTGCCCTTTCTGTGACGGATCACCTTGCTGACTGGCTTCAGAGACTGTGGCAGCAGATGTCAGCTGCACATTGTGTGACATCTCAGAGCGTTGGCTGACTTCGGCAACATTTGCAGCTGGTGTCATGCTGCGTTGTGGTACAGGGAGATCATCCAGTGATAAGCCCAGGAAAGTTACGCTCCCCTTCACGAAGCGCAAAGACAGCAGCAGGTTAGGTTTAGATGCCTGCAAGCAGCATAACAATAGCCTTTTCGATTGTTGATGAACAATGCTGTTTGACTTGCCCTTCCTGGAATGCACAGAGCAACAGGGTAGCGTTAGGTGCCTGCAAGCAGCAAAACAATAGCTTACTTCATGATGCATGAGCAATGCAGTCTGAGTTGCTATCTATAAAGCGCAAATACAGCAGCAGGGCAGGGTAAGGTGCCTGCAAGCAGCAACTTCAGAGCTTTGGTGATGCAGAAACAGCAAGTAGAACTTGCTTTGACACAGGCAAGAGCTGTGACATCCACTGACATTTAGATACAAAAGCACAAGTGAAGTCTGTCTGATGCAGTAGCCATGGCTGTCGAAGGTCTTGTCAAAGGCTTGACAGTGGGACCAGCAAGGCCTCCTAAATAGCAGGCAAACAGGCACACCTCAGCAGGCGCTTGATTACAACAAACTACAGTAAACTCTCTTTGTAACGACTGCTTCGGTTACCAGCAAATTTGTCCTTACATCAAATTGTCCTTACTCAGAGGAACCACTGCAGTCAGAAGGCAGTGATTGGTCACCAATGGCGCTGTCCTTACATCGAGATTGTCCTTACATCGAGTGTCCTTACAACGAGAGTTTACTGTACACCCAAAAACAACTTTGATAAGGATTTACGACTCTGCACCGAAATGAACATCAGCCATCCTTGCCCTGCCGCTGAAAGCAAGCCTGCTGGCAAAACAGGGCGTGTTCCACTCGCATACAGCATATATGCTAGAATGTGTAATCTACCAGACTTGACACAATGGTTGTGTTGGTGACGCTATCATCTTTACTATAGTTGGATCTCACCTGGTGTATGCGTATCTGCATCTGGTAGGGCGGACTATGACAACGGACAGACACCTGCCCTGGCTCCAGTCCAACAGTCCTACATGCCTCAGGGCAAGTGGCAGATGCTACTTCTGCCAGGGGCTGCGCAGTGATGGCCAGGGCATCCAGCAGAAGCCCTTCTTCACGCAGCTCTGCATGGCATAACAGTGCATTCATGCATGCATTCAATTCTACCAATGCTGGAAAGCTTAAGGTTGTGAGGGAATCAAGCCCTTATGCGCTGTGGTGCGTCCAGCAGTAGTCCTTCTTCAACCAGCTCTGCAAGGTTAGAAAAGGTTCCCGTGTCTGGCAGCACAAAAATATCTATTCAGGACAAGTTGCCGACTGCATAAGCTCATGCTGTCAGGGGCTACGCTGTGATGACCATGGCATTCAGCAGCAGCCTTGTGGCGAACCCGTCGACAGGAAACCATGAACGATATCTTCCATCCCATGACTTCAAGCTCAAAGGACACTTGGGACTTGTTTCAGCTGAGACCCAGTTTTGCGGCTGTTGCAGACATTGCTCAAGTGGTTGCGCACTCCTAGAAGGGTAAGGAAGATCCAGAGCAGGAGACATTGTCTCAGCAAAGTGCATTGCTGCTGCCTGCTTTCCGCATGCATGCAGTATGAACCTGGGAACTTCAGGCTCAGTCCATGGTCAGCAGCGGAAGCACAAAGCATACCTACCATGTCTTGAAAGCTTTCTGCCATAGGTAACGAGAGCCATGCTGCTGCTGCCTGCCTATCTGACACAGACAGCATGTATCAACGCTCTACTGACTCAGTGCCAACAGCACAAGCAGTGAGCTTACCTGCCATGTCTTGAAAGCTCTCTAGCACTGGAGGAGGCAGGGCAACAGCAGCTGTCATGCAACACTTGAGCCGAGGGCCTAGTTGCTGCTTTGTTTCGGACTGGGCTGCTGCTCCTAGAGGCAGCTGTGGCTTGCCATGCTGTGCAGGTCCTGAAGAGCCAGCTTTGCTGGGAACAGTGTCTGCTTGCTGATCTTGTTCAAGCTGCCACCAAACGTAGTGCGTCAGAAAGGGATCAGGCGGCGCTCCCTGCTCAGAGGCGGAGCCATGTGCTGTTTGAACTTGAGCTATGCTGTCATCGTCAGGCATGTCGACGTCCGCAGGCGGGAATGTTGCTACGTCGACCTCTTGCTTGATCAGCGTAGCCTGCGACGGAGTCACGTCCGAGCTGGACCAGGGCGGCGGCGGTCGAACCTGAAGCACGGCATGCGCAAGTCCAGCCTGAGCGATTTGGACTACGCCGCTGCCTGGCACATGCCATGACGGCAGTCGCCGCCGCCCTGAGTCAAGCTGACGCTTCTGATCATCGCTGCCATCTGCTGGCCGATTGCTTTGCAGCGACGCTGCTGCCAGCAAGAGATCATGATTCTGAGGCGCTTGCTGCTCTTGCTTAATGGTGTCACAACGAGCTGCTGACACCGTATCCCTATGTCCAGGCTGCAGTGAAATACCAGGTTCAGCCTTCAGCCTGACCTGTGCAGCCTGCCTCTGACCTTCCTCTTGCCTGCTTGCCTGTCTTAGGGGCAGCTGACCACTGCTCACCATGGTCTGGAAGTGGTGCTGCTGGCTAGACATACAGCGGTGCAGTCTGGCCAGCATGACTTGCATGTGGCTGACTGATGTGATCAACTCCAGCAGGGCTATGACTGTGCCGCCCTCAAACAGATTGCTGACCACTTGTATGCCATGCTGATGTCTTGACAAGCTTTGCCCTGTACTGTCAGGTCCCTGCTGTTGCACAGGTAGGAGGTGTGAATGACTGTGACTTTGTGCTGTCTCTGCAAAAAGTCTGTGTGGTAGTTTTGCAAGGTAGGGACTGCAGACAAGGGCTGTCCACTCTCCTTGCGCGCCATGGGTAGAAACCGTCACTAAGCCTGCAGTCAGAGCGCAAAGTGGCTAACTGTTGTTCAAGAGAGCATGCAGGAATGCGATACCAAGACGAAGCTTTGCCAGACTCAGACATCCAATGTGAGTGTGCTTGGGGATATTTCTGATTGAGAACGCCTATGCGCGACAAGCAACCTGATCCATGAACACTGCTGAAACAGACTAGGCTATGCCTGAGTGAGTGTGCGTCTCAGCTCAAGTCACATGCTCAAGTGAGATTGTGCGCAGCCTCGGAATGGCTGACCAGCATCCTGGCTGCTTTTGCCATCGAGCTTCCGCCCTGCACTCACTCCATACAGTCTGATCGCCTTCCTTAGAAGTGAGAGCCAGGACATACAACCCGCATGCATGCAGTTATGCTTAAGCATCACAATTGCAATGGGTGAGAGGGAGGGGGCAAGGGGGGCGGAAGTGGGGGGGGGGGGGGGANNGGGGGGGGGGGGGGGGGGGGGGGGGGGGGGGGGGGGGGGGGGGGGGGGGGGGGGAAGAGGCTTACCTGTATCCTGGCTGCCTTTGCCTTCAAGCTGGTGCAGTGCATTCACTCCATACAGTCTGATCACCCTCTCACTTTTTGAGTGCAAAGAATGCTGATACTGCTGGGCACGCATCACAAGCTCCTCAGAGTAGGAAACTCCCAAGACCTGCAAGGTCCAACGAGTGTAAAACTGATGATGGATCGATAGTGATGGCCTTGATGAAAATGAAAATGATGATTAATGGTGAAAATGATGATTGGCCGATGCAAAATCCGAGGCTAATGATGGAAGTGATACTGACAATGATGACGACAACAACTGCAGTAACAGCGGTGATACTGTTAGAACGAACTCCAAAGCCAAATGCCTTATGCTATGCATTCAAGTTCAGAGAGGCTCGGCAGTGAAACTGGAATTGCAGCTATAGACATGCCATGTGCCTGCTACATCACGGCGTGCAAGCCACCATTTGACACTTCCAGCAATTCATGCCATAGCGATAGACCCTGAGCTGAAGTTGAACATCAGACATCCTTACAAAGGCGCTCGGAACAAGCCTGCCTGGCGAGGCAGGACTTGGGCCATACACACCTAGCAAATGCGCTGGAACGTGCAACGATTGTGATTGATCTTGAGCTGACTTGATCCAGCTGACTGATGAAGAAGGGTACAAACACAGCATCTGCTGATGTCAGTAGTCTCACCTGCAGCTCAGCCAACAGATGCTCCCAAACCACACGCTGGCAACACCATGTGATGACCCTGTCGACCTCAGGACCTTGACCTGCCGTGCTTGCAACTGGCTGGTCATCATCTTGAATCCCACCAGTTTTCTGCTGCTGCTGCTGCTGCTGCTGTGTTGTCCGCTGCTGCTTCTGTTGCTGCTGAGACTGCTGCTGTTGTTGCTGCTGAGACTGCTGCTGTGGTTGCTGCTGCTGCTGCTGCTGCTGCTGCCGATGTGTTGTCTGCTGCTGCTGCTGCTGCTGCTGCTGCAACAACTCCTGCTGTGGTTGCTGCTGCGACTGCTGCTGCTGCTGCAGCACTTGACTGATCTCAACACCATTCAGGGTGGGCTCTACCTTGTGCAAGCTATATGGCTTGCCGCCACCAGCAGTCATGGCTGTTGTGGTCTGACCTGCAGTCATGGAGACCAATTGCTGCTGGTGCTTGCCCAGCATCAGGCCGCTGTTGCTGTCAGGAGCCTCAGCCATGTCTGTATCAACTGCATGGGAGTCTGCCGTTAGTGCATGGTCTGCTGCCGCTGCTGAAGTGACTGATGATTGAGTCGTATGGCTTGGCACTGCAGTATATGCAATCACCTGCACACAGACAAATGAGCTCATGAGTGCAGGCAAAAAACCTAACGTCGTTGCAGGTGCTTGAAGCTGTACAGCAGAGCTTTGCAGATTGACCAGCTTGGCAGGGGCTGCTTTGCCTAATGCTTGAGTCACATGATGTGGCACTGCAGTGCATGACAGCACCTGCAAAGACGCAAATGGGCTCACAAAAGAAGCCTGAGGTATCCCTGCATCAACTGCTTTCAGCTCTGCGTGAGAGCTTTGCAAACTGGGCAGATTGGCAGGGGTTACTTTGGCTGATGGTTGGCTCACATGGCTTGGGACTACATGATGACACATGCACACAAATGAATGGGAAACCCTAAACCCTAAATAGTCATGTTTTCAGCCAACTTGCAAGTGCTTTGCATAGATAAACACCACATGTACTTACTGTACACGTGACTTCATTGAAGCAGACAGGATTGGGAGCTCTGCCGCTGAAGCCTAGTCAACATCAGATGCAACACAATTCTGGTGCGGCTAGGCCATTACCAGAACTTTGCAGCAGGCTTGCCTGTTATGACGCCAAGTGGCATAGACTTGTCTTTGTTGTTGCAGTTTTTGACACCTGCTGAATGCACACTCTGAACGTGCAGCTGCAAGTGGGCAGATAGCTTGTCTTCTTTCTTGTTACTATTTGCTGCATGGCGCCTCTGGATGTGCAGCCGCAGGCGGGCAGGTAGCTTGTTCTTTTCTTTTCCAATGCTTGTTCAGTATGAATAGATTATTTAGAGTTCCAATACCTGCTGAATGACGCCTCTGAATGTGCAGCTGCAGGTGAGCAGATAGCAACGCCAGCTAGCGTCATCTGGTGCTTGATGCAGTTCTGCCAGTAGGAAGAATCTCAGGGCAGCAGGGGCCCTTTTCTGCCCTTCAGAGCTGTCTTCTGTGCCTTTTGGCTTGAAGGGGAACACCGTTCTGAAAGGCACTTTACTGGACTGGCTTTGTGGCGCACCAGCTTGCAAAGGGCTGGCAGAAGGGCCCTGCCTTGGCAGAGGGCTGGCAGAGGGGGCCTGCCCTGGTAGAGGGCTGGCAGAAGCGCCCTGCGCTGGCGAAGGGCCCTGCCCTCCTATTGTAGCGTCACTAGGGCTGTCGAACTGTGCCCTGCTGAGTGAGGATGTGGGGAGCTGGCTGGTTTGCTGTCCTAGGTTCACCCAGGGTCTATACGACTGTTGACTGGGTGGCGTCTGGAGCATTGGCGTGCTTGGAAAAGCAAGCGCTAGGCAACTGGCCGGGACAACTTTTGGAGCAGATGGGTGTGACTCCATATAGCTCTGCAGGCATTCACTGCAGCGCTTGAGTATGTGTTGCAGTTTGCCAGAAGCTCTGCAGCATTGGCGCACTTGAAAATGCAAGCGCTTGGCAGCCGGCTGGCGTCACTTTTGGAGCAGCTAGGGTTGACTTCATGAAGCTCTGCGGCCACAGACACCAGCACTTTAGGTGTTGTAGTTTGGCAGAAAGCCTGCATCAATGGCGTGCTTGGAAAAGCAAGCGCAACGCAGCTGGCTGAAACCAATTTTGGAGCAGAGGGATTTGGCTTCAGAAAGCTCTGCAGACATGACTGACAGCGCGTCAACGTATGACAATGAAAGGCATCCAGAAAACGAGTAAGATAGTCGGTAGCTGCACAAGCTGTCATCAGGTGCTCTGGTACAAACACCAATTCCCTGCGCCAAGCGCATTTACCGATGAAAATGGCCATGCGATACATGGTCACCACAAAAAATGCACAAATATGTGAGTATACATCGACTTGTGCAAGTTTTGACTCGGCCATCAGCAGTCACACAGAAATTCACCTTGCAAGCTGCATTGTATGGCCGATTTATATTTTAAAGCACAGATGAGCAACACAAGTTTAGGCTACTTTTACCATCAAGCTGCTTCTTCTCACAGAGCCCGTTAAGATGCCGTTCAGTGCTTTTGTTGGCTTGTTCTCTTGTCTTGCCTTCAATAATGACAAGTGTAGGTTGCCTCTGCGTAAATATTTCGAGGCAGCGTTAGTCAGCTATGCGAAGAAAGATTTCTGACTGTGTGTCAGAAGAGGCAGCTATTGTTCAAAGGCAGAGAGCAATGACATTTGCTGTGTGTAACCTTCAGTAATGTCAAGGGTAGTTTGACTCTCTGCAACCCATGCTTTGAGGCAGCATTGGCCAGCTGTGCAAAGCAGGCTTTCTGACTGAGGGTCAGAAGAGGAACGCTTAGCTCCTTAGCCAGGGCTGTGCTGAGGGCTGCCCCCCTGGACATTGAGGGGTCTTCAAGAGGGGCGTAGCGCATCTCCTTTTGTATGCTGACTAGTCTGCCTTCACACTGCAAGCCATCAGCAGCAGTGCTGGTCAGCAAAGCACAAAGGCTCCTGTTGGTTAGCAACACATAGGCATCTCCCTCTGTGTGTTGGCTAGTCTCCCTTCACACTGCAGTTCAAAGCATTTGTATACAGCAAAGCATCAGGACTCCTGTTTGAAGATTATTGACTAGGCTGCTTCCACATTACAGTCCACAAGGAGTGTTGATCCAACATGCAAACAACATGCATACAAGCGTCCAAACGCTCTTTTGCAGAATCGCACGCACAGAGCAAGCCGGTGTGAAGTTTGTGTTATTGACTTAAGACTTTTGCCACTGATGTTCAAGTGCCGGGAGCTATCTGACAGCCCAGACAGCAAAAAACGCCTTGTTGAATGACAACTTGGTTTTGCCAAAGGAGACATGGGTAGCAGAGAGATGGCAGGGTCTCAAAACAGGCGATATCAAGATACATACATTACGTGTGCAAGCTGCTTGTGCTGCTATTGGCAAAACTGCATCAGGCCTCTGTGAGCTGTAGTAGTTGAATTGCTTACACTTTCCAGCGCGTGTGCTAGTGGAGTGTGGCCGAAGTGCTGTCTCGCCAGGCTGGCTTGTTCTGTGAACTGTTTTTGTGTTTATGAGATTAGCACTGACCTCTGAAACTAGCGGCTTGACAGTCTGATCTTCAGACAAGGCTTCACCACAAGCAGCTTTCAGATAGCCAGTCTTGAGCTGCACCGAAACCACCAGCAGCACAGCGCCCCTGCTGCTCATGACCAGGCTGGGGGCCTGGGGCAGGGCTACATTGGGGGTTGCTCCAGCCTGCCCAGATGCAGCTGCCCCTGCCTCAGGGTTTGTGCCAGTGCGCCCTTCTGCTGAGCCAGGGCCTGTTCCAGCCTGCCCTTGTGATGCTGCAGGGCTAGTCACAGCCTGCCCCTGTGATGCAGCCGCTGCCTTAAGGCTTGTATCAGCCAGCCCTCCCAATGGGGCAGGGTCTGTTCCATCATGTGCTGGTGGTCCTGCCCCTGCTCCAGGGCTCATTCCAGCCTGCCCTTGTGGTGTAGTCATCAGACTGACTGGGCTTGAGGCGGGCTGACAGTTGGGCAGGAGATGAACGGTGCAGCCAGATTGAGTGAAGGAGGTTTGCTGCTGTAGGGCGCGGCACAAAGCCTCTGCATTACCAAGCAGCGCTGTTTCAGATGACGGATGTTCCCAGTCCAGAATCATCACAACTTTGACAGCAGCAGTATTGGTGCATGAAGGCCTGGAGTTGTCCTTCAGCGCAAAACAAAAGCGATGATGATGGCGTAGTGCTGCAAAGCTGATGATGCACATGTGAGACTGATGGTGCAAAACAGTTTAGTGAGGCAATGCTACATCATGATACATAATTGGCTGCACAGTCTTGACAGCTTAGTCATCATAGCGTACTTATGCTACATACCTAGCTGCACAGTTGCATGCTGAGTTGCAGCCTGAAGAAGAAGACTCTGCACATTGAGATGCTGCAAATCCAGCTCAAGCTTTTGCGCAGATTTGGAATCTGCTGTGGAATTTGGCTGAGGCTGAAGAGGAGGTACAGGAAGCACTGTGACTGATCCTGATGGGCTCAAGCCAAACTCAAGTGCTGGGGGGGCTGAAGGGGGGTGAAGGGGGGTTGCATGGTGGGGTGGCCTTCCATGAAGCTCTTGCTTGACATCTTTGACGGCGTTTAAAGATTGACTTGTCTGGATGTTCAACCAGAATGAACACCTGTAACATAAACAAGCAGGAATGAACAGTCAAGTAAATCGTGGCTGAGTGCAAAAGCCTGTTTAGCAAGCATTTGTAATGTGAAGTACGCAGTCAACAGTCAAGTCCACTGATGATCAGACTGGGACTGAAAGATGCAAAGATTGACAAGCAATGACTCAGCAGCATGATGGACAAAATTGCATACAAAAGAATAAGTTCTGTTTATCAGTTACAAAAATCATACATATTTGGCTGTGATGAGACATGTGTAAGATGCGTATTCACAAGCAAAGTGCAGCTCTCATGACATCATCTGTGACCCCAATCACCAGTTCTGTGAGTCAAATTGCCTAGTGTTTCCTTGTCTAGAGAAACACTGACATTTGACAAGCATAAGAGTGTGCCATCAGGTACAAAGGCCAGGGACAAACCCAGAGAGGCCTACATCTGTGTACAAAGATCTCTCTACCCATCACATTCAGTATGTATGGTTTTGATTAGCACAGGACCAAACTGGTTGGAGACACTTGATTGCTGCACTACATACCTAGCTGGGCCTGCTGAGCCTGTCTAGCATACGTTTTCAATGACAAATGAATGACAAGAGTGTCAGCCCAACCTGATGCCATTGGGCAAGACAGCAGCTGCATTGAGCTTCAACAGCTTTGCCCATCTTCCCTTGTCGTCTGCAAAAGCTTGAAGGCTTCTGTGCACTTCATGCAGCACAAGCCTGCCAGCAATCCCTCCCAGTACATTGTGCAATAGTTGCAGGGGGTGGGGGGCGCCCAGGGGGTGCCCCTGGGGATTCTCCTGGCCCTGTTGCACATCTGACCCTTGCCCCTGGGAAGAAGAGGAGGGGCCTTGCCCTGGTAAGGGCGTTTGTGGGCCTGCCCCTAGGCCCTGTGAAGAAGAACGGTGTGCTGCAGCAGCAACCTGGTCTGCATTCCTGACAGACTGCTGAGGGGGTTCTGAACTTGTGAGGAGGGCTGATTGGTCCAGCCCTGACTGCGCTGTATCTGCCCCATGCTGAGCATGCTGAGCACGCTGTGCTGCTGCCAGGCTATGCTGAGCTCGAATATCAGCTGCTTGCCACATTTGAAGCTCTAACTCTGCTTGCAGGGCTTTCTGTTGGTCAGGACTCAGGGCAGCCCTCTCAAAATCTGTATGTCAGCACAATTTGACTCAGCATGCACTTGCTGCAACCCGTTTGTGCAGATGTTGTGAAGGTCATACCTCAAATGACTGGAGGCTATGTGATACAGCTCTTGATCATGTCAGGCTTGTTTGAACATTGATGTGCAGAGACAACTAAGCCTGTTTTGGGACAGACATTTCAGACAGACAGATCAAAGATGACCATGCCATGGTTGTGCACTTATTGCAGGGCATGACTTCAGCCTCAATTTACCTGGCAGAATATCAAAAGACAGCAGCCGCCATCTGTACTTTTGTTCATGGGGATTGAGCCCATCCTCTTTTTGGACATTCGCAATTTGCGCCGAAGGAGTTGGCACACTTGACTTCCCATCTGTGTCAATGTCCATCGCCTTGACACCCCGTGCGAAATTTTGCCCCGCTGCAGCTTGTTCTTCACCAAGGCTGTGCAGGGCTGTTCGGCGATGCCCTTCATCTGGCCCTTCTTGCTGCTGGTCATGCCCTGCCTTTGTCACATGGCGTGGCTCAGTCACATGGCCTGGCTGGGAGGAAGAGGAATGGACTTGGACCTTTGGCGCCTCAGCAAGGGTCAGTACCACTGTATAGTACGCCTTAAAGCATAGCTTGACGTGTCCATTGGAGATACTGTGCATACGCATGCCTTCTGGTAAGCTTTCCTGCAGCAGAACCAATATGTATTCTATGCATTCAGCAACAGTGTGAATTGAAGTGACTGAACCCAATACAAATGAGCTATAGGCAGAACTGATTAGAGGCAGCTCTCTGCTTCTGTATGCACCTGTGCATTCCATCTCATTAGCAGATGATGCATGACAGGACTTAGGCCACGCACACCCAGCACATGTGCTGAAATGTACAACTATTGTTACTGTTAGCAAATGATGAGCAATTAGTTGTTGTGAATGTCTCCGAAGTCACTTAGATGAAGGTGAAAACTTGCAAGCTCAGAACGCTTTGCGCAATGCTAACAAGTGCCACGCGTGAGTCCCCTCTGTGAGTCCCCTTGAGTGACTTGCAACGTCATCAGTACTGTGCATTCCCAAAACTGCTTGTGAACACAACCTCTTGCTGTCATGCATCACAGCAGGTGAGCAGTCAGTCAACAACAGGGTTAGCGCGATGTGAGAGCATTACTGTATGCAGCGTGTTTGGTCAAGGTTTTGAGGTATTCAAGTACCCATGACTGACCTTGAGCAGTTGCTGCCGCAACAGGAAGTCCATATGACGTAATGCTGCCTGTCGCTCTTTAGCACTGAGCTTGTGAGGACCGCACAAGTCACTGATGACAGGAGGGAGCGCCTTGTAGGTGCCTGAAACATAAGGGCGTAATCTCAGCAATGCTTGCAATGTTTCTTCGAAATCTGTGTATGGTTTCATCAAAGAGATTGGGCAACAAGCGAGAGATGAGGACAGAGAAATATAGAGACGAGCTTGAACTTGTTTTGCAGCTTGATGCAACACTGACCTGTTGCGCGCAAGTAGGGCTGCAGCTGATTTTCAGAGAACACGCAACTCCTGTGAGGATGTCTTGCGTCAGGCAATATGTGAGTGAGCAGGGCTAAGTTGGACAAAAATGTGTTAGTCATGAACTCAAATGCAAAGGTTGGTGGCGTTCAGGGGTTTGCTTTCAGAGGACTTGGGAGCGTCCGTGTGTAGAAGCAGCATGACATGCCGTACCTGTTTCCAGAACTTCTCGCGCAGTGTGGACATCATGAGATGGCACTGCAGACGCTTGCAGCTCCTGATTGAGGAAGAAGAACTGGTCAGCTGACTCCCTGATGGCCTCGGCATGACTCCTTGCTTTTGCAAGCACCTTGCCAACTTCTCGAGTTGCAGCTGCCTGCAGGAGTGTAGACAATCTGGTGACATCCTGACATTATATCTGTCTCCTAACCTCCAGGCGGACAGCCATGCAGACCTGACATACAACATCATGATCCATGTATTGCTTGTTCACACATTCAGAATTTGGGATTGTAACATGATAACCATACTGCTCATTTGTGCCTTTGATACTCTGTAAGACTTGCTGTCACGCCTGACATGTTGGTGCCAATGCATTGTGCAAATTTCAGTCTACACTGCATCTCAATGATCCCTACTATCAAGTACCTGAGTACTGCATCTCACTAGTTGCACATTGCATGTTCCGCATCGCGTAGTGTGTCTAATGCATTGGACATTACCTACAGTGACGCCTTGTACTGAAGCAAATGCATGCTGCAGCTCACATCGATCAGGGTACCAGCTTGGCTACAATAACTGCTGCAAAGGCACCTGTGCTTGGCATAGGCACATACATGCAGCCAGCAGCTTGACTGCTGGACAGTGGGTGTCTGTTTACCTTGTTGGACCATTCCACCAGCACATGTAAGCGCAACAACCTCTGACGCGTGCCATAAAGATGAAGTAGCAGAGCGCGCTTCCTGCAGACAATATGTGCGCCTGATATTTTGTACTCCTCAGATCTGGCAGTGAGTCTTGATGAAACAATTGCGAGCATAGACGCTACCTCTCTAGGTCAGAAAGTGCAGGCAGAGCCTCACACAGGCTTTGCAAGCCTTTGTAGGCCGATTCTGCAGTATTATCGACCAGTTGACTGAGTTGCACAAGCTGCAAGGCGTTGCTGCTGGGAACTGCCGCCGGCTGTGCCATGCCAGGACTTGATTAGGTCAGTGATCAGGACACCTTCGGGTGCTTTCGGTACCGGGTATGAGTTACTGTCAGTCAGTGACTAATGCGGTTTGCGGCACAAGTTGCAAGGCTTGATGCATGTTCCAAATAACGCATGCTGCATCGAGGCCTGCTGAAGGCAGGCTCGTGAGCAGATCGCGATCCTGCTCGCGCTGCTTACGACATTCTCTACGTTTCACCAAGCTGCATCGGTAGGTTCCGCATATGCTACGGCTGGGACCTGCAGACAGCAACCCCTTGTTGTTCCTTGTCTCCGACCTGCGACTTGCTTTCTTGTCTTCACGGTAGGCGCATGCTTGAGCACTGACGGTTCGTATTCTCAGTGATGTGAAAGCATGCATCATTTGGTCAGCTGTCGCATAGGCATGCGCACTTTCAATGGGCATCGCTGGGACTGCTTGCACAACGAACTATCACTACACTGTGCAGCGGTGCAGTACACGTTCTCTTTAAGTTTGACAAGATCTGATGTCATCGTCCACGTCTGCCTCAAGGCTGCGCTCAGAACACAATGATAGTGCAATTGCATGCATTGCAACAGGTCCGAAGGCGTGTTGTTAGGCTTGCCGACACCATGTCTGCTACGAGAAGTTTTGTGAAATGGTGGCCGAGGCCCTACCAGCACTGATGATTTCGGCTAAATTGAAGCACTCTCCATCACAAGTGTTGTGCCACGGTGAGTTGTAGTCACAGCCTATTCTAGTTCTAGACCAGCACAGCACTCACACAGAGTCTTGCCACAAAGACGGCTGACCATCAGAGCAATGGATACAGGACAACAAATGCTTGCTCCCTGCACGCCTGTAATGACATTCAGGCTCTCTCTCAAATCCTCGCAAAAGCCTAAGCACTTCAAAAAATGGACCTCACACCAACTCAGGCAGTTCTACTTTTGTCTCTGCTGTCGTCGCTCTTCATCTTCCTCAGGTGTAAGCAATGTGTTGTGCAGCTTGTCCATATACGTGAAGTAGTGACCATAGTTCTTATTGTAAACAGTGTGATGGAGAGTGTGATATCCGGCGCCCATAACAGGTGCAATCCTAGAAGCAGCAAACAAACTCGTTATCGGTATCGTTTCATGCAGCGTGTAATGTGCGTTTTGCCATGCGATCCAGACCACAGATGACACTGACTACAGACATCCTGCAATGAACCCCAATCCGCTTGCAGCTACACAACGCAGCTTGACTATACAATACAGCATTCACTTTTGAAGACAAGCAACAGCATATTCAGTCTTTAGGCTAAGCATACGACACAGCTGAAGCTGAACAGCTTTTGATGAACCCCTGAGAGTCATCAAGGGCCTGAAGGTCCGACTTAGGCTTGAGGCATGTACCTTGACAATCGCTGAACATTGACAGCTTGCTCTGACTTAGGCTGCTGTTGCATACGGGTATGGCAACAGTATACAGTCTGGGAGCAACCATGGTGTTGTATGAAGAAGGGAGAGGAGCCGTTCTTTTGAACAGCATGCTAGACAGGCTCAGCAGGCCCAGCTATGTGTGTGCTAGAGGGAGCAAGTGGGACAGGACTGCTTGCTTGGCATGTATGCAGTCGTGAACGCTATTGTCCACACGCCAGTTGTAAAAAGCAATAACTCAAAGCAAACATGATGTCGCATGCACAGGAAGATGGGATAGGACTGCTTACTTGGCATGTATGCAGTCATGGATGTTTGTTGTCCACACGCCAGTTGCAAACAGCAACAACTCAAAGGTCAAAAAGTGCATAGGGACGAAGAAGAGTAGCCAACAGTACGGGATAGCCTGCAAGCACCACGGCTTTTCTACGCTTTTATTGTCCATCAACAGCATTGCCAGATGCAAGAAAATGATTGTCAGCAGCTGCTACAACCTGTGCACGCATGCAAACAAGTCACAAGTTGTTTGCAGTAATTGCAGTAGTACTGTTACTAGTTTGTTGTGGGGTTGACACCACTCTTTACATGTCACAGCATGAGCTTGTCATCATAAGTCAATGTGCAAAGGGACAAACATCATGCATATGCAGCAATGCCAGCAGCATGAAAAAGAAACAACAATCGGAACAAAAACAATAAACAAACTGATGGCATGAACGTGTTTTTCTGCATCAGACGTGCATTCTGTTGGACAAGCGAACATGTACAGCTGCTACGAGATCAACCTAAAGGTGTTGAGTATGTTTTCTCAGAGTCTCGCATCACTTGAGAACTGGCAGCAGAAGTACGTGACAGTAAAAGGACATATGGTTGCAATGACAAACCTGAAGAATGCCATCTAGTGGGTGGAAAGCCAGGCCAGCAAAAGGTGACAAGGTGTGCTCCTTATTGTACTTATGGTGAATGTAGTGCAGCACCCTGCAGCACAGCAAAGGCCTGTCTGCAACTTGTTCAGGAGCAGTGTTGACACTTAGCAGGGCCAGAGCACCAATCTTCACATCATGAAAACCCTATGTGCATCCAGTACACGCAGTATATTACACACATGATGTACAAAACAACACACAGTGTGCCAGCTTTGCATCTAGGATAGTTATGCAATCTTGCTAACAAGCATGTACTCACTTGTAGCCAATCTTCACATCATGAAGCCCTCTGTGCATCCAGTACATCCAGACACATCATGTACAAGACAACACCTAGCAGAACCATGCAATCTTGCTAGCAAGCATGTACTCACTTGTAGCTAATCTTCACATCATGAAGCCCTCTGTGCATCCAGTACACACAGAACTCCAAACACATCATGTAAAAGACAACACAAAGTGTGCCAGCTTTGCACTTAGCATAGTCATGCAAGCTTGCTACCAAGCATGTACTCACTTGTAGCCAATCTTCACGTCATGAAGACCCCTGTGCATCCAGTACACAAAGTACTCAACGCACGTCATGTACAGCACAAAATACGCCAGGTACCAGCCGACCCCAACATCTGAGATTCTGCTGTAGGTGCGTGTCCAGCCTTGTTCAACACAAAATTCTGCCACTGCTGGCAGCATGCTGTACAGAGGCATGGACAACATGGACACCTGCACAGACAGACATTGTGAGTCAGCATGTTGCTGGTTGTTGGCCGCCACATGGAGATCTGGATGTATGTGCGTGTCCAGCCTTGTTCAACACAGAACTTTGCCACCGCTGGCAGCATGCTGTATAGAGACATGGACAACATGGACACCTGCACAGACAGACATTGTGAGTCAGCATGTTGCTGGTTGTTGGCTGCCACATGATGTATGTGCATGTCCAGCTTTGTTTGACACAGAACTCCACCTTTACTGGCAGCATACTGTACAGAGGCATGGACAGCATAGACACCTGCATGAACAGACGTGCTGCATCTCTTTGTGTGCATGTCTGTATTGGAAAGTTGAGTTGATTGTGAGCGCTGCTTCCCATAGAAGTCTGCCACTGCTGGCAGCATGGACATGGACAGCATAGACACCAGCACAGGCAGACATGGGTGTCAATTGCGTATACATGGCAGCACAGTCATTTTTGTTCATTGTATCTCAAGATTCATAGAGACTGCTGCTCCACATAGAACTCCTCCTTTGCTGGCAGCATGCTGTACAGAGGCATGGACAGCATAGACACCTGCACGGACAGACGTGCTGGGTGACTTTGTGTGCATGTCTGAAATGGAAAGTTGAGTTTGTTTTGAGCACTGCTGCACATGAAATGTGCCACTGCCGGTTGCATGCTGTACAGAGGCGTCAGCAACATGGACACCTGCACAAACATGCTGAGCCAGTCAGATATGCTGCGACGCCTGTGGGTTGCACAGCTCAGGCAATTGCCCATTGTGACTGCCCAGTCTATTACAAGTGTTGCTTTATTGCTGTCGTGATTGTTATTGCACTGTTGGTGCTGCAGTGCAATCAAGGTTGTGAGTGCTACTGGAGTAATCTTACTATCGTCTTGATCAATGTTGTTGTTTCATCTTTACTCTTGTTCTTACCTTGATCTGCTCAAACATGTCTTTGGGCGCTGGCATGTTTCCAGGCACAAAGAACTTGTCGCCCCAGCAGATGTACACATAATACGCCCACATGCCGCCCGTAAGAAAGTACACAATGTTCACCATCACATAGCATCGTAGCCATGCAGCTACCACTCTTGGTAAATTAGCCCTGCATCAACACAGGTTCCCGGTCTGTTTACCTTATGCTAACTCTCCCCTATTTGCTTGTCTAGAGCAAAAGCATGTGTGCTCAGCATTTGTCATTTGAAACATTACAGACATGAATGCTGTGTTGCAAGCAATCTAAATGCCAACATTGCGTTGCTCTGCATCCAGTTTCTGCTAATTCAAGCTGAGACCAAACAGGGTGATGCAAAAGGAATTTTCCCATGCTGACAATACAGATCTTGGCTCAAGTCGTTGAGGCCAAGCATTCAAGTTTGGCTGTTATTGAGCAAGGAGAAAGCATGCAGCGTATGATGATGGCAGTATGGCAGCAGCAATGCAGCTACTGGTGATCAAACTGAGCAGGCACTCACCTGGTTTCTTTTGCAAGAAATGGCAGAGCTATACTGTTCTTCCAGTCATCTTCTTCCCTGAAATGCTGCAACTTCAAGGCAACTGGTGTTTTTGATCGCAAGGGCGCTGTCTCTGTACAGCTGGTGGAAAAATTGCTTGGCAGCTGCTGAGCGCCAACAATGTATCTGTGAGCCACGATGGCATTTCAGTCACGCCATCAACAAAGAAAGTAGCTGTAGTCAGTCACTTATGCAGTCGTGCTTGTGCGGTGGCCAGGCTGCACAAGCACAGCTACCGCAGCTTTAAGGATGCGCATACCTAGATACTGGTAACGAATGCTCTAGCTGACTGACGGGCTCCAAGCCGATGGGAAACACCTGCAGGTTGATGACTTTGAGCGGACTGAGCGTGTAGCCAGCAGCATTCGCGAGGTGCTTTGCGGCGGTCAAGCACACCTGAGAGTCGCCAGCGAACGCAGCTTGTAGTGCAGATCCGTAGAAAACCAACGCACAGGCGACAGATCGGGAACACATGGTCACCAAGGCTTGCTGCTCAGCCGCGGCCCTGTCGAAGGAAAGTGGCCGCAGGTGTGCACAAAGATCATTGCATTCCCAATGATCAGCAGAGCTTATGCGCTTGTTGGTCAAAGATTATACGCTTCCCTCGCAAGTACCCGAGTCGCTGCCTCCTTGCACACACACAGAGCGTACGGTGTAGGAGTGAGTTGCATGCCGTAGTAATGCTGCTTAGTAATTGAGGTGTAACGCTTGGCGATGCCACGTGACGCCCTCATGGAGCCATTATGATTTTGCAGATTATTGCCAGTTGCCTGTCACACTTGTCTTGTTTGTCTTCATTCATCGTAGTCAGTGTTGGTGAGTGGACAGATTACGACTGAGCGACGCGTCAGGGTTCCCTTGACTCTAGGCTGTTGACGCAGGTTGCTGGAAGGTCTTGCTCGCTGGACTTGTAACTCATACGACAAAGAAGTCTGTCTGCACCAGCAGCACCACACGATGTGTGAAAAGGGACTCCGTTTGGCATAACAAGCAAGGCTTAGCCTGTATACCACTTGATTGCAAAGGGCACGTTGCTAGCGCTACACTTTTGCACACACGCCGTTGAACGCCACCCAGCTGGTCGTCGTGCAGACGTGGAGTCAGGAGCAACGATTGTCCATGTCATTGCCACAGCACAAGGCAGCAGGCTGCTATCAGATATCATCATACATGGCGTTGCTGCTCTATAGATGTAGGACTAGATTGCATTGAGTCATGATGACGAATGATCTGTAAATTCTAACACTGCTGCATGACTGCATGCACACATGTGCTACCCTTAACAGGGTTTCAAAGCAAGTTTGCATGGCCGAACACAGGCGATGGACCAACGAAGACCCATTTGTGGCATCATACAAAGTTGACAGCAATCAAAAGCTGTCTCGCATACAGAGCAAAATCATCAAACAATATAGCTGTAAGCAAACAAAACACATGGAGGAGACTTTGACCTACAGCAAGCTGCAAATGAATTAGAAGGTAGCAGTCCTAGGCTGCAGTCCTGGACTGCAACTTGAAGGCAACAGTACAGAAAAGGTAAAAGGGAACAAGGCATGGGCAGCAGTGCCTCAGGTTACTAGGCTGATTGTCCGTAGGGCCTCTTAGGAGCCTTCCTGCTCTTTCGGGGCAGCGTCAGGACGCTTTAGCCTATCTGAGGCCTAACTGACATGCCTTGTGGCCCAGGAAGCTTCTTCTTTTCTTTTCTTTTTTCTTGCAAGTAACAGTCCTGAGCTACGTCGACAGACAGAGGCTCCCATTATGATGCTTGATAGCATAGACCTTTGTTTTCTTCTCTGCCTTAGAAGTGCTATAGGTCAGTCACACAGCCAAGTGAAGCTGAGGAGACATTCTTGATGTATTTGTAAAGCGTTCCCCTTGTGCTTTTGTATGGTGGGGCCTTCCAAGCCTGTCGCCGTCTCTTTAGCTCTTCTTCACTGACATCCATATCCATTTTTCTGGCACTTGCATCAATGGATATAATGTCGCCATCTTGCACCTGAAGTCAACAAGAAGTTTGTGAAATGTGAAATGTAGTTGTGAAGCAGTGTTTCTGTGCTCTTGTCTGGTGGGGTTTGCCAAGCCTGCCGCCGCCTCTTTAGCTCTTCTTCACTGACATCCACCCCAATTTCCTGGCACTTGCATCAATTGACACAATGGCGCCATCTTGCACCTGAAATGAACAAGAAACTTGTGAAACAGACCACTGGCAAAACAAAGCCACAGCAACAAATGGAATCCAGATTTTGAGGCTTTGGTCCAAATGCAAGCTCACATCTTGGTTATTTCAGGTGACATCCACAACATCACCTGAAAGACTCTGCCTGAGCATTACTGCATTACTGCAGTACTGCATTACTGCTTGTGAATGACAGCAGCAGCACAGCAGACGGCACAATCCAGACAAAGCAATCTCATCTGCAGACAGCCGCAGATGTATTGACCTTGAGTAGCTGAGGAATGCAATTGCTTGCAATTCCCATTGCTGGACACAAACAATGCTAGCTCACAAAGCATACCCCCAAGCCTGACTGACATGCACAAATTGCAGCTCGCCATGAATGTCAAGTTTTGAAACATTCGCTGGAAAACAACAGCAATGTAAATGTTTGCAGGACAGCAACAAGCCAATGCCATCTTCTAATTTGATGATACAGATTATGTGTCATATGGGACTACATGTGGGATCATCAGCATGAACTGAGAAGGATGCTTCTGGTGGCTGTCTCAGCCTAGTAGTCTTGACATGCAGGGCCAGTGTTTGGCACACCAGATGTATACTAAGCCATGAACAGCAGCTATGCTAACATTGATAACTCACCCAAAAGAAAGTTTGTATCTAACATCAAGGACATGCTGAGCAGTCAATAGAAATGGTTCAGGTCAGCACAGGGCCAACGTGGTTAGAGACAGTTGATGTACCTAGCTGGATCTGCTGAGCCTGTCTAGCACACACTATTGACTGGGATTATTGAACGAGCAGTCAAGAGAGGGCAGGAGTCTCAACAGGGGCTGAGCAACATACCAGCCCTATTGGACCGCCCTCTTGGGCTTCCGGAGCCACATGACCAATCACAAACCCATGTGATCCGCCTGAGAACCTGCCATCAGTAATCAGGGCCACATCTTTGCCCAGCCCTGCCCCTATGACTGCACTGGTGGGGGTCAACATCTCAGGCATGCCAGGGCCCCCTTTTGGCCCCTCAAACCGAATTACGATAACATTACCCTGCAGTCACACATACAGTATTACACATACAGTAACACACACGGTAGCAAACTGGGGCCTCTCTTGGAACCCTCAAACCGTATCACAATCACTTTATCCTGTGGTTGATTCTTTGTATGGTCATACTGCCTTGCAGTAACAGTAATGCAGTAAGAAGCACAGTAAAAGGTGCTTGTCAAAGTCGGCGTCTCAGCCACACCGGGATCCCCCTTTGGGCCCTCAGACCGTATTGCAATGACATTACCCTGCAGTTACATATACGGTAACAAACATTAGCAAACTGGGACCTCCCTTTGGGCCCTCAAACCGTATCACAATCACTTTATCCTGTAGTTGATTCCTCGTATGGTCATACTGCCTTGCAGTAATAGTAATGCAGTAAGAAGCACAGTAATAGATGCTTGTGAAAGTCCGCATCTCAGGCATACCGTGACCCCCCTTTCGGCCCTCAAAACGTATTACAATCACATTACCCTGCAATTGATCACATCAAAATTTCATTACTGCAGTTACGCACGCAGTGACATTGCAGACGCTAGGAGCTCGCCCTTGAATCCTCAAGTCACATGACAATCACCATACCCTGCAGTAACACAATTTGATGATAACATAACCCTGCTTTGACACGTGCAGTCAGAAGCATGTAGCAGTCTTAAACAGAATCTCCAACATTCCAGTACGCCTCTTTGGGCCCAAAACCATATAATGTTGGAACCACCCTGCGTTTACACTTGCAGTGACAACAAAGTAGCAGTGGGGTTTGACAGTTGAAGATGTTCCTGCGGGCTGTGAGACCGTCACCATAACAACATTGTCCTGCAACTACACTTGCACGGAGGACAGCAATAGCAGAGGCCTTGGTGTGCAGCGCAACGTCTCCAAAATCTATACTGAAATCTACGGGCAATTGAGGCTACTGTCATAGCTTTGTCAAACATTCAGCACGCTCTTAATTGCTGACACATGCATTTTGATGTTGCCACTAAAAAAGTGCACATGTATGATTATTCTATCGTGTCACTACATTACCTTGAGACTCATGGGATCTTGATCCAGAGCTTTGAGCATCTCTTCTTCACTGTCAAAAACCCTAGCAGGACCCTTGAATTGCAACCCTTCCTTGCCGGTGATTTTGCCTACACAACCCTCCGGCGCTAGGTTTCCGTACAGAATTTGCAGGTGGCCACTGCTTTTGATAGGGTTCTCTAGGGTCTGGATCACGTCCTGCCCCTGCTTGAGCCCTGGCAGAGCTGCCAGGTTTTCTGCTAGGGTTTTGCCTGCAATGTGTTTAACCCGTAACTTAGGGACAAGAAGCAAGAAGCAGGTTAGCTAGTGTTGTGCGGCCGGCGTGCACAAAGACAGGCTGGTCAATCTTGAGCAAGCACAGCGGTCTTGCAAATAATGCTTGTATGTTCTCTTGCTTTCTTGCTGTCCTGCAGTTCTTGTGGAGCAATATCACAGAAGCTGCTTCACACGGCTTACAGCACAACAGGGAAGCAAAGGAAAGCCCAAGCCAGTTAGCACAGCCGCTACTTGATCAACATTGGGTGCCTGAACTGATGCCTAAATACCCTTGACAACTTAAGCTTGCCCAGCAATCGCTCAGACAATGCTGCTGCATTCACTGCTACAACAGGTGCTGCCAAGCATATCATGTGGTAGACACATTCACATGGACACGCTGTACTGTTGGATGGGAATGACGGGCAGGGGCAGGGGCAGTGTGGTCTCAAAACATGTTTGATGCATGCCAGCATGAATGCAAATGGCATATCTAGTATATGACATAGCTGAGGGCTGAGGGCTGAAGGCTGACGGCAGAGGGCAAGGGGCAGTACCTGTGCAGGTGAGACAGTCTCCATGCAGCAGGCCCTTCTCCAGAAGGTACTTCAACACAGCTGGTGTCCCGCCAATCTGCACACAAAGAATAATCTTGATGCCTGACTGGACAGTCTCCATGCAGAAGGCCCTTCTCCAAAAGATACTTCAACACAGCTGGTGTCCCATCTGCATGAATAGAACATTTTTGGTGCCTGACTGGACAGCGACATTCTGCAGCTGAATGTTCAAGTGAGCTCAACACATGAGGTGTTTTAGCGCTGCTAGCGTTCCGCTGATCTGCAAATCCACACCCACAGCATGCGTAAACATGTCACAGAAACATGACAAAGGCCATATGAGATTTGCCTGGTGCAGAATTAGCGACACGCCTTGTGTACATGTTCCATGACATATCTGCCACTAGGCTTCAAATCAGCGACGAACAACGTCTTGTTGCTGATGGTTTGGAAACCAACCAAGGTCAAATCCACGTCCACAGCATGCACATTCATGTCACAGAACATGACAGAGGCCATATCAACTTTGCCTGGTGCAGAACTTGCGACACACCTTGTGAACATCTTCCATCACGTATTTGCCGCTAGGCTTCAGATCGGCGATGAAAGGCGTCTTGTCGCTAATGGTTTGAAAATCATCCAGGGTCAAGTCCACATCCACAGCATGCGCCATGGCAATCAAATGCAGCACAGCGTTTGTGCTGCCTCCTAGCGCCATGACAACTGTGATTGCATTCTCAAAGGCTTTCCGGGTCATGATGTCTCGCGGCTTGATGTCTTGTTTGAGCAGCTCAAGCAACGCACTGCACACACCAAATACAACATGAATAAGACGCTGACATCAAAACAACTGCTGCCAGATGATGTGTTGCATGTGAGCTGTCCTGAAGTGCCATTACAACGGTGATTGCGCTTTGAAAGGCTTTCTGGGTCATGATGTCTCAGGGCTTGATGTCTTGTTTGAGCAGCTCAAGTAATGCACTGCACACACAACACAACACTGTCAAGAAGCTGGCTTTGTGACTGCAGTCAATGGAGGGTGCTTTGCTTGTGTGTTACCGCCAAAGGCAATACCAATGGTGATTGCGTTCTACGAGGCTTTTCGGGTCATGATTTCTCGAGGCTTGATGTCTTATTTGAGTAGCTCAAGTAACGCACTGCACACATAGTACAACTCGATTGAGACGCTGACTTCAACATGGCTGCTGCCAGATGATGTGTTGGACTTGAGCTGTCCTGAAGTGCCATAACAACATTGATTGCATTCTCAAAGGCTTTCCGGGTTATGATGTCGCGTGGCTGGATGTCTTGGTTGAGCAGCTCAAGTAGTGTGCTGCACACACAATACAATGTTGTCAGGAGATGAGCATCATGAGCGTAGTTGTCAGAGAGGATCTTGCATTACAGATACCGTCAACGGCAATAACAATGGTGATTGCGTTCTACAAGGCATTTTGGGTCATGATGTCTCGTGGCTTGATGTCTTGTTTGAGTAGCTCAAGTAGCGCACTGCACACACAATACATTACTGTCAGGAAATGAGCATCATGAGGACAGTTATGAGAGAATGACTGACATTCGTGCTACTGCCAAGTGCCATAACAACGGATGAATGTGGAATGCTGATCTGATCTAGCTTCCACGGATATGCACAGCACAGCAGCTTTGACAATACACCCTGACACGCAGATGAATTCAGCAGGCCGACGGCAAGACATGACTAGCAGCTTGATTGTACGTGGGATGCTGATCTAAGCAAGCTGCGAGGTGTCCACACAGCCAGGGATTGCCTTGGCCTGCCTGGGTGTGAATACACCTAACAGTCTGCTCAGATCAATACCCCACATGCAAGCAAGCTAGCAGCCATGTCAAAATATCAGCAAACCGGACACATTAACATGCAAAAGGGTCACATCATATCTTACATGCAAACAAGCTAGCAGCCATGTCCAAATGCTGACAAACATTACGATCAGATTGATTGCATATGGGCTGCTGATCCAGAGCAGTCATTAGATTTACTCACGGCAGAGCAGCTTTGACAATACGCCTTGACACGCAGATAGATC